>QOVE01001780.1:19885-55889 GCA_003521275.1 Tricholoma sp. MG99
CGAGTCTCAAATCGATTAATTGCCTTTCCGATAGGAACGAATCAGTACTCACTGGCAAAAACCAGCAGCCTGACCCGATTCAAGTTTCCGCGCTCGTCCTCTCAAATCCTCTTCCGAAGTGATCGATACCTTATTTTAGACGAGGTCATCTGCCATGGTCTATCGTGTACCTACCACCATCCGGCAATTTCTACTCAACCCGGCGTGTCTTAGCGCTTCTGTTCGCATTCTCTCCTGGAGCTCGCGGCGCTGCTAGAACTCGACAGTGCACGACGCGTGAAGCAGATCTTGCTCCCTGTTTGATCTTGCTCCCTTTCGATTCGTCATTGACCGATTTCTTCCTCGACTAGATGTGCAATCAGTGGTATTATGCTCTATGGCGCATCAGCTGCTGCTAGATGCGGGTATATGCAGGGGGTGAATGCTGAAGACAGGAGATGTGAGAGGAAGGGTGGGGGTGGAGAGGTGCGTATGAGTATGCGTGTCAGAATTTTGAGAGGCATCGGCTTGGTATAGCTGTGAGGTGAAACTCTGAACCCGTAACTAGTAACTATGTACTATGTACTATCACATTACTGTCTATAAGCCTATAGACGGTATGTGGGTAAATGGATAGAAGGAGCCCGAGATCAGCTTTCTCGACACAAATGTCATCTATGTAACAAGTTTTATCGAGTTTCATTTATCATCTCCCTCTAGAAATCGCAACATGATGAGGCTCAGGAAGCTCAGTAAAATACGAAGCCTGTAGAACTACTACTACTTAGTAGGCGGTTCAAGGGAAAGCAGTCACTAAGGATGAGTACTACTAGGCCTTGAAGGTAGGCAAAGAAAAAAATAAGACGCGAATGGTACCGGTTAGTACAAACAACTTCATTCGCGTCTGATTTAACCAAGTGAGAACCACTTGGTTCTTACCCAAGAAAGTTAGATACATAATATTGGTCCCTGGACAGTACAATGTCTCTAGCTAACCGTAGTGAGGACGAAAATCAACTGTTAGTGATTTGATACGTATAACACTGTGTCTTGGGAGACTCGAGACTCGCACTCACTTTCACATGCTTCAAACCCGCGAGATTGATGGTGACGACGGCCTAGAGGTCGATTATCGAGATTTCTACTCCCTTCTTATCCCAGTAACGGTATCCTATGTCAAAGAGACGACTTTGTTTCTGCACCAGCCACGGCTTTACTGCGGCCAGCTTCCTTGAAGTTCCTTCTCAACCGCAACAATCTGTACCTCACGTACTGGGCTTGAAGCGAAGCACACGAAGTCATCTTAAAAATTTTCATGGATGCTCGTAATATTCGGAAGGATCCCGTTGACGCATGTAACTTCTCGAGAACGTCGTGTCCACGAGCTCCATTCCCGACAAACGTACCAATCGCTTACGATCTAGACGCGAGTAGCGCCACTTGAGTCCAGTAGTAGTGTGAGGGAACTGCCCTTGTCCGGTCGGTCAGCTGCGGCCCAAGGTGTTAGATAATGATAGACGATACTTACCATCCAAGTCGGCCAGTTGGGGTTAGGTTATTTAATGCACTCGTTGAATTCGAAGGCCTACACAAGTTGTACATGCCGGTGTAAGGTACCCCCGTAGTTCTTCCATTCTGCCTAATGGTTATTCATGGCTCTATAGCTCAACGGTTTCTATGCTTTCGCCGGTGGTGATTCATTACTTTCGTGGATCCAGACTTCTTCGGACCAAAGCTACTCCATGAAAAATGGCAGGCCTCTCGGATTACCTGTTGATGCTCAAGTTCGTGATCAGGGACTTGACAGTGACAGCTGCCCAGGACTCATGACTGGGGGTTCTATACCAGCTCCGCTTTTACGCCCGTGGTTGGGCGTCGTGAGGAATCAGGGATCTGAGAACAACCCTGTCTGTCAATATTTCGTTGTATCTAGATGGAAAATGGTGGCGAGTCATTGTGTTATCGCGGAGCAGAGGCAACCGGAGAGTTCCGGGTATGTGTGGCTCCCTTAATGCGATGCGATGCGTCGCGGCAAAGTTCGAGGAGGGTTCTGAAACAAGCGACGTCAAATCCTTCGTGCTTCATAGCATTCCTGCCTTGTCTTCTAGCCTGTCTCCCAAAGTTATCTTTGAACGCTGTGCAGAAAGTTGCACAGAGTTCAAACTGGCTGCTGCTACTGGTGTTAGTGTAGGACTGGAGTTATTGTCATAGCGGTATTCTCAAGACCTCTTGGACCAGTTCCGTAGTATGTGTGTACAAAACTGGTGAACTAGCCATTATGAGCGATGTTCCAAGACAATGATGAAAACCCTAGTATCAAAGATAACTTGAAGCAGGATGCGGAGTAAAAGACTCATCAAATACACCACCCGATCGCAGCCCCAATCTCTCGTATTCCTCGATGGCTTGACAACTCTAACGCAAAACTTAGACATTCTCTCTCCTGTTCCTTCCGTCCCTGCATGCCATATGCTTTAGCAAGGAAATACCATGCCTCCGGGACATCCCATCCCATTCCTCGCGTCAAATGTGAAAGGATCCCAGCGGCGAGATCAACATTTACCGAACACGGCTCGCCGGAGCGGTGTTCCAATTCACCTTCGATCAACAAGATTCTACTGAGGTGGACCGAGGCTGATACATCGTCAGGTGAGATCAGAAGTGCTTTTTGTAAAGCATCGATGGCAAGACGATTTTGTCCGTGAACAACATAGTAGAGTCCGAGCTAAAGAATGCGGCATTAGATAACGAAGCTACCAGAAATAGGTAATCACCTGCACCCAGACAGCAGGGTTGTCTTCGTCTCGCACCTCTGCTTCTTGTATTGCGCCTTTCGCTTGTTCTATCTTGCCTAACCGTCTAAATGTTGCAGCGGACATAAGCCACAGATCAGCAAGCAAGCGATTCGATCGAGCATTCCGCATATCTCGCTTGCTCTCTTGGGGTGGAGGCAGAGGTGGAGGTGGAGGTGACGCAGTTGGAGTCCGATCATCATACGGATGGATAATCAAACTGAGTCGCCGGCGAGAATGGATGGAGGATGCTTGGTAGGATGTTTGGCGAAGGACAGCATGAAAATCTATTGTGATTTGTGCTGGCGTCAGTCTAGTGTAACGCATAATAAGAGTAACACTGACTAGGTGTAGATAGAGATTTCTTCAAGCTACCATTTTTCACAACGCCACTACCAATCTTACGAGAGATGGTAGTAATCCCTGCGCGTCCCTTATGCACACGGTTTTTCAGCATCTGTTGAACCTTCTTCGAGGTGGAGGTATCTCGGTCGATCGAGGTTGACCGCTTGACGCGTAGTCCACCAGAATTGCTCTTCTCTTGCTTCTCTAAAGGCGTCCGTGGCTCAGTATCCGGAGGCGCAGGGGAAATAGTGATGGGGATCGGCTGAAGAGTATTTTGAAGAGGATCTTTTTCTGTTTGACTGGGTAGTTCTGACGTTCGTGGTGGTACCACACCAAAGGACGCCGGCTTGTCTGGGGAAGCCCTACTCCCATCTATGGAAAGCCGTGGAGTAGCGATCGTTGCTTAAAAATAAGCATAAGAAACAGGACATCCGAATTGTAGACAAGAACCTACGTTCACTTCCGCTTCCCTTCTTCTCCGCACGAGCATGCCATGAGAATATGTCCACCCACTTCAGTTCTGCACCCTCAGCACCCTCCACGACTTCCGTCAGTGCAGCCTGAGTCATCCGCAGCTGCAGTGCATATTCAAATGATTCTTGCTTCGAAGGAAGCTCATGATCAGGCATAGACATCAGCAAGGTTGCCGCCGCAGGGATCTGGCTCGTATCTGTGTCTAGGAGGTGCAGCGGTGATTTGGATCCCTGCGTGTATCCGATGCCATTTGCAGCGGGGTTCCCGTTCCCATTCGCAGCCCGTTCATCAAAAAGATCGTCTGAATGGGTTTTACGATCGCTGCTCATCGAAAAAGAGGATTGCCTTCTGATTGTCTGATCCCCTCTGACGGTCTGTTCGTCAGCGGCCAATGTTTCGACCAGATGTTTTGTACCATGAACCCCGTCTTCCTGATCTTTCCCATCGATAACTCCGTTCTCTTCCCCGTCAACCGTCTCCTCTTCCTCTCCCAGTTCCGCCCCACGCTCTAAAATCTCACCAGCAGCCTTCCATTGTTCCTTCGCTGCCAACAAAAGTCCCAGTAGGTGCCAGTACCTGACCTCTTTGAAATCTCCCTCCAATGCCAGGCCTGCATTCTCAATCGCCCGTTCGAGATCCTGGAAGGGCCCCGAACGGGCAAAAGAAAGAGCAAGGTGGAAGTATGCTGAGGGTGTAGGATATGTGTCAATCGATCGTAAAAAGAGAGCATGAGCAGCCGCGAGACGGGAAGGTCTGGTGTGTGGTTCCTGTTCTATAGGGAGGAGATGAGGATATCATGCTAAATAAGGACCAAATTAGATAACAGACCTTTGAGCGCTAGCACAGAACTCCAGATTCCTTCCGCTAGATCAGCGCTAGCTCGTAATCGTTTCCCTTCATCATCATTTGCACCAGGGTCTAGCCTTGTCCGCGCTTTCTCGATATAAATTCCAGCTTCCCTGACGTCCTCAATTCCCTCCAAGCCGGATTTGGACGATGCAGATCTGCATAACATCCGGGCACCCGCAACAAGTGTCTCCACCCAACGATGATTCATGTCAGTATTATCCCCTTCCATCTCGTTGCTCGTCTGCCACGCCTTCCCAACAACTTGTATGTACAAACGTAATGTACGTTTGGCTAGAGGAGTGTCACCCGAGGCATGCAACAAGCGTGTCATGTGTCGTAGAACACGGTACGAGTTAAATGTAAGTCGTGTAGCCCACCACAGGATCTATGAATGAAGGCACCTAAACAACAACAGAAAACAAAGAAATGAAGAGACCAACATCGATAATCCAACCCGCATGGTCCCCAATTGCACCACCCGCCTCCCATATCCCAACACATAGATCCGCGAAATCCTCCACCTTGGTATTCCGCTGCCCAGCTCTCGGAAACGTCGTACAAGCATCTAAAATTGCGCGATAATCGCTTGCGACCGACCTTGCTATATGCAGCCAGGGTGGCGTTTTCTCGAAATCATTCACCGCCTTTGTGAAGGTACTGCCGTGTCGCAATATCAGCGCACGGAGATAAAGCACGGAAATCGTGGAGCGATGTACGGGACGGAAGTTCGGCGGCCACACAGTGCTGCACGCTCGATAGTGGTTGAACCACGTCCATATCGACTCTGCATTGCCTTCGGGCATATATAGATCGCTCGTTCGTGAACAAAGAACCACCGCGCGCCAGATTAGTTGTTCTACCCAACGCCACATTTCGCGAACATGAGAGAAGGATGATGATGGAGTATTAGAAGATCCTAAAGGTCCCACAATTTCGGAGGCGATGAGAGTAAGGAGGGGAAATGCATGGCTGTATGTTTTGAGAGCTTTGTGGGGCTCAGCGGGTGAAAGTTTTTCATGTGACATTCCTATAGTCTGAGTTAGCTGTCGTGTCATGTAGCCATTGTCATTATGGTATAGGAGTGAAGGTAACATTTGATGGATGAAGATCCTCAGCGGCAATTGTCATTGACGATGCAGATTTTTATGCATGAAGCCCCATGAAATTACGATACATGCTTACCTTGTAGGCAAAGGCTTCTAAGCGTCTCTGTCATTGCCCAAGCTCGACCATCTCTGACCTCCGGTGCTGTTGAATCGATGACAGAAAAGATGCTACCTCCTGCAGATGATGCTCCAGTCCCGAAAGTCGGTGTGTGTGACGTGGTTGAATGCGACTGAATCGAATTATGCGATGGCACATGATTTTGTAGATTTAGCAAGTCGGGAACCTTTGAAAGATGCCAGAGGCAGTCGGATGGATTTCCCAGGGCATAGGCATAATATGCTAGTGTGAAATGGAGAGACTAGAAGGCTAACTATGAGACCAACATAATACACTTCAGTGGCACTCACATCCAAATTTGAAACCTGTATTCCCTTCAAAAGGTTGTATCTCTTAACCACGTCACCGACTAAGCCATCCGGCAACAGAGACTCATTCCCAAGGTCTAGTTGATATTCTTCTGGTCTTGATGAACCGTCATTGTCGTCAGTGTTGGAGTTCGCCGCCAACAAGCAACCGAGAGCGTGAGTGTGCGACGCGATTTCAGCGACATCATTGAAACCCCTGCAGTGTTTGTTAAACTTGCGAAGGAGTTCTGACCATGACAGGACAGCTCCATTGGGAGCTTTTGCCGGATATTGGGAGGACCATTGCCCAGCGGTGAGCGCACCTCGTAGTTGAGCCCAATAATGTCGGTCCTTGTACGACATGAAAGAGCTCGAGCCTCAGGCCTCAAGCGCTAAGCTCTTCGAGCTTCGTTCAAGTTAAGTACCGCGTTGAGTCTATCGGAGACTCGGAGTCGCTTGCCAGTGGTCGTTTTACCACGCCTAGCCCAGTCTCTTTCCCAATTTGGGTGTGCTGACGACCCAATTTGGGAAAGTTGCCTGATAGTCAACTTTCAAGACTATGTAAGTAGGTGCTGTGAATGGACATATTGAACTAAGCATAACGTAGTCTGCTACATAAAGAATGTCATTCAGGTGCATGTATTCAATTATCCGCTTTGAACTTATGTAAATAACGTTGCTAGCAAGTTGCTGGACAATTCGACTGTCATCTAATCACATACGGGAGACCACGTTGCTATGTAGTACACTTTTACATCATAATAGATAAGGGTTTATAATTACAGCGCGTTACTGGCGCAGCTGAATAATGTACGAACTAAATGTGCTTGATACGAGTTAATAATCGATTGCACGGATGTCTAGACAACGAAAAGAGAAGGGTTTTATCAGCTATATCTACACAGAGAATGGAATAGTTCGCACATAGGTGCCCGCAATTAGGACATACGCCCCGAGTATGATGAGGAAATAGTTGAAGAGCGTCGTAAGGCTCCTGAAAATGCCATTCCATTTTTGTTGTCCGGGATGAAGGCTCAAATATGCCATTGCCCAGAATATAAACCTTGAGTCAGGCATTAGTTCATTCTGAGTCTATGATCAAGCAACCACATACCCAAACCAGCCATCTGAACGAGATAACATACACAAGTAAGCAAAATCCAGCGTAAATGCACGAATGTCGCTTACTGAACAGGGAGCTCATCAAGCTGAGCATATCCGAGAAGAACGGGATAACCTGTGCGATAAGGAATGCGACAACCCACGTGGTAGCAAGGATGGCGACCCAGACAACCCATGCGACCACGGAGTTGGAGTGGAGGTGTCTCGAGCGCCTGAAGATCCTGAAGAAGACGAAGCGTGCTGTTATGGACTGCAGGACATATGTTTGTCAAAGGGTTGTGAAGAATGAAGCAGAAAAGAAACGGCATACTGAATAGAGAGATCCGACAAAAATCATTGTAGGTAGGGCAAATGAGAATGCGATTTTTTTGAAGACTGGCTGGAGGGATCCGAAGGCTGGCGCGGTTATGTACTGATTGCCTGTGGATGTGATTAATTAACGAGAAACGGCATACACACCGGCGATACACACCGACAAAGTGGTAAATGGTTGCACCGCAGAGGATGAAGGTTATTATCTCCGCAATTGTTACTGCCCAAAGGGCTGTCGTGATAAATAGTGAGTAAGGATCATCGATGTTGACGAGAATCCAGTATACCTTTCGGGAAATCTTTTGGATTTTCCATTTCGGCAATAAACTAACAAAAAAGGTGTAGAAGTTGAAAAAAGAATGGCACCACAGACGTACAGAAGGGATTGTCGCTTGTCCATTTAAAGTATAAGCGATATTGAGGAAAGCTGACATTCCTATGTACTGTTCAGTGTTTTGGATCTCTTGTACGATAGTCGGAAGCTCACCAGAAACATACGTCGTTCCCTTAATTGGAATCACAGTAACGATAGGTTCGCTGCCCAAGATATATCCGAAGGGATGTTTTTGCACACCGGCGAAAATGATAGAAAGTAATACCGCAAGACCCATTGTGACAGCACTGAAAACCCCCATATGGGACAACTGACTTAGAGTGCGTGGGAGGGATACAACGAAAGACATCAGGGCTGCTATCACTGCGAAGACAACAGTGCACAACGAGGAATTGGAAAGGGTGTTAAGATATTCTGCAAGTACGAGGACATGAAGGGCTATCCGGGTAGCATTAGTATATTGTTGCATGAGCAAGATGCTACCAACCTTGGATGAACGTGTTATTCAGCACGAAGAAAAGTGATGTCACATTGTACGCGACTTGAGATCCTCCGAAAAGTTTCTGGCCGACATCACATATGTCACGCAGCTGTGGATGTTTAAGGCTGTACCGCCAGAGGACGAGGGAGGTGTACAGGACGATAAAGGCAGTGGCTAGTGTGACGAGTATTCCGGGGACAATGCCAAGAACCGAGAATGACCTGATAAAAGAGAGGTCAGGAGTTAATTGTGGCGAATGGGTGAAAGTTCACTACTCACCAAGGGAAAGACATGATCGCGAGACATATGTACTCAGAGAATAGTAAGCCAGCAGTCTAAGAAGTCGTAATCATGAAGGACCGCCAAATGAAAGAAGTAGGGAAGAACCTTTTGCCATGAACAGGACCTATACCTGACCTCGACGTCTTTCTGACCCTGGTCATCAACAGAGTTGACCGAATCGGAGAGCTTCTTGACTTTAGGGTCGCTCAGAATTTCTGGATCATCTACTGACCAGGGCATGGTTAAGTTCAAAGTAAAAACCGCGTGAAGGATTGTTAAATATATAACTTACACGAGCTCCATTTAGATGCAATTTGGACACTGGAAATGGCGTGCTTTGATAGGCTTTCTTGTTGCCTTGCGTTGTTATTGCCCATCCAGAATAGCCTAGAATGCGGACATGATGTCATTTTGCATAGTAACCATATGGAAATTGCGTTTTTTTACGCGACGCCATCAACATGCAGGTTTCTGGCAAACGAGGTCAGACCTAAGTAATGTCCACCGGATAAGACAGTTCTTACATATTGTGGAACACAGCTGCCCCTCATCGAGATCGTGCAGATAATCCTGCTCCACGTCTACTGCGTGGTCGCCTTTAGTTCGTGTCGACATCGCAATGACGTTGAGGTAGGTTGCAAATTGGCGGCGGCTTGGTTGTGCAAATTCAAGTTCATGATCCATACGTAACTCCGAGTCTCTGGCTTCCGCTTCCCGCAAATGTACAATTATAGTTATCGGACTATTGAATATTTGAGCTCTCGGACGAGAGGTCGTACATAGCACGATTAGGCGCCAATACACCAGTGACAACCTTCAAGCTTCTAGCTTGCTAGATAATTTCTCATCTCGCACTTCCGTTGGTGAGGTATCCTTTAACTGATCCCTCCTCGCAGAGTCCAGATCATCGAACCGCTGGGGTCTTTCCACCTGAATTGCTTCTTTGTTTTTGAAAACAAAGATCATCGATTTGTTTTCACGGTACATTCTGTCAATGTCCTCCAGGTGCCGATTCGCCGTCTCGGGGTAAACAGCCCATACAAGCTGTAAATTAGTACAGTGAGCTTCTGGGTGTCAGCGGGTCCAAGGCAAACATACCGGTACGAAGAGAGCATTGAAGACCGCCCAAATAATATAGAAACGCCAGCCAATGGTGGCTATTCCGGTAGGAGTGATTTGCACGACAATATAATTCGATATCCTATTGCGGTGAAAATTATGTCGCCATGAGTAACATGTTTTATTCGTATGACCTTGATATTACAGACCAGTTTGATCCCGTTCCCAAGGCTGCACCGTATGTACGCATCGATAAGCTGTTGATTTCCGTTGGATATAGCCAAGGAACTCCCTGTAGATGTAATGTTTAGTCGTACCTAATGGTCAAAGAGACAACTTACCTGCCAACAAACACCAAAGAAGATATAATAAATGAAGAAGAATGCAGTTGCACCGGCTCCATATTTTGAGCCGTTAGCATGATTGCTAGTTTGAGAGAGAAGCGCCGCAATGAAGATGTAGCAGATACATTGCCCAGCTGCGCCCCACATCATCATCTTCCGACGCCCTGCCCTCTCAATAAGCACAAGGCCGAAGAATGAGAAAACGAGGTAGGATACAGAATTGCAGGCGGCCAGAAGACGAGATAGTGTATTCGATAGACCGACAGAGTTCTGCAGTACAAGTGGAAGACTGCAAAACGAGATCAGATACCAAATAGAATGAGCGAAAAGAAATGCTAACTAGTAACTGGTGACATTGATCCCCACGAGCTGTTGCATCCACTGGGTACCTGGCAGATGTAAAAAATCACTGAGGAACTTCCAAGTGTCAGCAAACTACAGACCTGCGCCAAGTAGCAATCGTGATATCATGCCAGTGTTGCCAGTTTTCCCTCGTAATATGTCTTTCAAACTAGGGGCCGTTTCCCGTTCCAACCTAACGGCCTCCAAAATCTCTTCTTTCTGCTCCACGATCACACTGTCCATCGCTGAAGCCCCATCACCTTCGAGAGCAACGAGCACATCTACCCCCTCTTTCTCATATCCATGCGCAAGGAGCCATCTCGGACTTTCTGGTAGCCACGGTACCGTCGAAAAGAGGATAGCAGAGAACATCAGTTGAAATGCAATAGGGAAGCGCCAGACAACGCTTCCATGAAGAAAGCTAAAGCCGTAAGTCATCCAGTTGCTTAATGAAAATCCAGCTATATTCATACTACATGGAAATTAGCTGTGGATGCTAAGCTAGACCAAGATTGTACGAACATCATTTCCAAAACCACCAATTTGCCTCTCCAGGCAGGCTTTGAGGTTTCACTTTGCCACACAGGAGCCGTCGCTGTATTCATACTACAGGAAAATCGATCAGGATAGATCTAGAGACACAACCAAATGAAACATGCGTACCCATTTCCCAAGCCTAATTGATCACATAGCGCTGATGATCAACAGACGATTCTGGACAGCGAAAGATAATTGTGGGCACCTGTAATCAACCGAGCCACAATCATCTGTGCAGGTGAATATGAACATGTTTGGATGATTGCTCCAATCGACATAATCGTCACTCCAGTCAAGAAAGTCTTCTTTCGACCAAGTTTTTCACCTAAAATACCCGTGTCCACAAATGAATAATTACTAGATTGATAACCTCATCAGACTCACCAACAACTAATGCGCTCATTGCACCGAAAAAACTTGATTAAGAAAAAAAGAAGAAACGAATAACTTATCAAGAGTGTCCCTAGGAAAGAGGTAAACACGACTCTGCTTACCAGCCGATATCATACAGAGAAACAATTGTCCCCTGAAGATTTGCATTCGGATTACCCATTATATTCAAGAAATCTTGAGTGACAATGATCCCACCGAACACGCCCTGGTCATACCCTGCAGAAAAAATCGTATCAGATGCTGATCCAATATGAAAGCTGCAGATGATTACGCACCAAACAAGGTCATTGCAGTCGTGCATGCAACGGTGACCCAGATATTGAGTTGTCTACCCGTCATACCGAAGTACGGCGCCTTTCTATCCACCACGTCGTCCTCGCTATTAGCTTTCGATTTAACCATGGATTATGCAATGGTTGTGAAGTGAAGATAAGGTATAGGCGTTGGGCTATTAGCAGCGCTGACAGCCGAAGCCTTATATCTGGTCCTTGCCCGTGACTCTTTAGGAAGGTTGCATCTATGATCTAAATTCCCTGTCCGTAACTGCGGCCCGGGGATATATGCAGTCCATGTGTCCTCAAATATGCCGTCGATCGGAAGCCGAGAGAGCTGATGATATCATCGAAGTAGAGCTTCGACATCTTGGAAGGTAATAGTAGCAGGAGTCGTGTGCAAACCGTGAGATAGAACCAAGAAGCCTCCAAGCTAAGCAGTGTCCTTGTAAGTTGTAACACTGTCGGTGTCAAGTCCGAGTCAATACTCACGAATTAAACTAGGCCTAGAGCGAAGCTACTAACCTTGTCAGCAGTATAAGTGATATACGGAGAAGGTCACTTGTCCGCTCCAGCCGTAGGCCGATGACTCGCGCTCCACCGTCCACGATGATCAGAATATAAGCAGAAGCTCATATGATGGTACTGGAGACGGATAAACGTTCTGCACTAAGCGGCTTCCTTGTGCATGGCCAGTGGGTGGTGAAATTCGCGATAATTCCATCAAGGAGAGAGTCACGACGTCAAGCAGAGTAGCATATTCCAATGATCAAATTGCGGGGACAGGCTTGCACGTGCCACCTGATCATAATTGGCATTACTTGACTTGAAGGTGATATCGATAGCATCCTACATGCATGGCAGCCCCAAACGAGTGTACCGATAAATATACTAGTAGAAACCGGCAAATAAATGTGGAATCGATGATCAATAACAAAAAGAAAGCAGAAATTATAGCGCAAAGACCTTCACCAATGCACCGGAAAGCATGCTCAGCTGCAGGCTGCATAACAAACGTACTAGAGAAAGGGAAATACAAAGACCATAATTCGTTTCATAACTTGAGTTCCGTTAATACCCTTCTAGCCATCATTTGGTACTGCCATCCATCCCCACCGGCTCGACGGAATTGAATACCATGTAATGGCAGCATCGGTACCTTGAGACATGCATATTCAGCAAGATATATCATCTGGAAGGTAAGGTGGCTTACCTTAACAATATTAATCTCAAACCGTACGCTGAGGGTGCTGTTCCCCATGCTCTCAAAAACCTCCCTATCCACCTGGCCCGTTGGGAGCGGACTTGGGCTTCGGGCAGAAGGTAGTGGCGAAGGTGCCCTGCCACCAAAATCGCGGGGTATCGGGGGCAATACTTTGGTTTTTGTCGTTCCTATAGTACTGGGTGACGGTGGTGTCACATCAACGTCCAAGGACGGCGGCGCCACGAATCCATTAGCCTGGGGTTCTTGTGGTGCGACACCCGTTTGGTTGGACGACACGTTGAAGAAGGAAGACGAACCGCTCGGGGTCGCGCTAAGAGTCGTGGCTCCGGACGGACGCCCGGGTTGATCTGCACCCCGGCCTTTGTCAGGCAATTCTCGTTCTTTTCCCTTGTCGCGCTTCATGCCAAAAGAAATCTTTGACGCTTTCTTGACGATGGAGGGCCGATGATGGACAGGAGAAACGCGACCTTCGATACCACCTGTACCAGTATCAGACCCAGACGTCTGTTGTTGGTGGTGGGAAGGCTGGCGAACTGCGGGGCTTTCGATTGACGAAAGGTCGATGGATGGTAGATGGATGCACTCGAAGCCAGTCCTGGTTTCTGTGTACTGAACCTGCATCCGATCGAGCACACGTCTGATGTCCGTCTTGATGACCGGCGGGGTCTTGGTGGACGTGGTCGCAACACTGGATACCATTTAAGATTAGCATGTGTATCCGGCCAGTATAGCTTAATGCACTGACCTAAATAGACCCTTCAGAAAAACTGGTTTGAAATCCTTCTCGTGCCCGTGTCTCTCATCCACGCCTTCCTCGTCCCCACTAACTGTCTGATCACCGTTTGTCACATCGTTTCGTAGTCCTACCTCCTCCTCTTGCTTTTCAGACATGGCATTCTTGTCCTCCGTCCGCGAGAACAGGCGTTCGGTCAGTGGTCTACCTGTTCCACTGTACCCCGTGGATGGCCTCCTATGACGACCGATAGTACCACCAACCCCAGGTAAAAATGCAGCACCAGTACTACTCCTCCTCTCATGCCTCGCCGTCCGACCTTGAGGGTCCACGACAGTCGCTGCCCGCCGGTGCGAGTTAACCGGCTGAGTCGGGCTATGCGTGATAGACTGTGCGCCTGTCCCAGGCAGTTCCTTCTCCATGTCCTGCTTCTCCTGGACCTCCGCCTCATGCGCATGTGATGGCCTTGGCGAAGCAACCATGACACTAGGAATGATACCTCTCTTCGCAGATCCTTGGTTATGATGCCGCCGCGTTTCATCCGCCCTGCCAACCAGCATGCTCCCGAATTTCCTCACAAGCGTGGCACCAGCCGACAGCGGTCCATGATCTTTCTCTAAGTGGGAAGAGTCTCCATTTTTGTCCTCCTTCTCCTGTTCCTTCTCGCTGGCTGCCTCCTTATTCTGCTTCACCACAAACGCCGCGACCTCCGGACCAGCAGTCTTCGGTGGCTCCACCACCGCCACACCATGCTCGTCCACTGTTGGCCCGTGCCCAAACATTCCACCCCAACCCTTCCCGAACGTCGTCGGCCGCTGACTCATGCTGTGGCTTCTGCGGTGCGTACTCGCCGGCGGTGCACGTGGCAAGTCGCGTTTCGCACCATTCAAAGTCTTACTTTCAACTTGTGGTTGGTTTGCTTGGCCAGCGGAAGGGGATGGCGGGGGCAAGCCTGGGTCACGTACGCGGGGCTGCGGGTGAGGCTGGAACGTTGGTGTCTGTGGCGAGGGCGCCACAGCAGTGTCGTATTGCATGCCCGAGTAGTGTGACGTCTCTGGTGCAGGCAGACGAGGGAGTGCCATGCCATAGTCGACCTTGGTCGATGAGGAGGGCTCTTTGACTGGCGGGAGCGGAGCAGGCGACGGCTTGGAAAAAACGTCGTCACCATTGACGGGGGTATTGGCAGCAACGGGAGCGACACGTTCTTGAACAGAAAGCTGTGAGTTTGCGAACTGTCCAGGACCGTACACCCGCTCCCTCTCTAACTTCTCTCTGGCGAGGTAGTACATGGAGATCAAGGGATGGAAGCCGCTCGTCGGGTCTGGTGGCTCGCGTGTGGGATCGACTAAGGTGGGGTGCGAGGCTGTATTGGGAGAACCCGAGGGCGATGTGCTGGTGGGGGTGCCAGGATTAGATGAAGTGGGGGAGAACAGCTTCCGTCGGTAGAAATCGAACCCAGAGAAACGTTTTGATTTCTTGGACGGTGTCGGGGGGTCCTTGCTTGTGTTGTTGCTGTCGAACGATATAGCAAGGCTAGAGTTAGAAAAGTCTCCCCAGCGACTGTTGGTACTGGAGCTCCCATGCCCATGCCCATGTCCATTAAGGTTGCCGCCGAGGTTTCGCTTCCGTTCCCAGTGTTGTACTGCGCGAATATATACATCAGATGTCAGGACGCGGATGAGCTTTTTCTCGATCTCCTCCTCGGTGCCGAATTCAAAACCTTGCATGCCTCGGATGACTTGTCGGTCGAGCTCATCAGCACGGAGGGGTTCACGGTGCAGCATATGGACGTCTGGAGGACCATTGAATCCACGACTCATCCACGGGTGATTCATCACTTCGGATAGTGGGGCACGATTTGCGGGATTTGTTACGAGCATCCGGGACAGGAGGTGCTTGCATTCTAGGCACTTTATTAAGAAGTGGTATAGATACGTGGAGACAACACACCTGCACTTAGCCACACTGGGTATTCGACTAATCCACGCTTGATCTTCGCATGTAGTGCTGGCATGCTCTGGTCGTCAAACGGAACCTTTCCGCACACCAGCACATAAAGAACGACTCCAAAACTCCAGACATCAACCTCGGGCCCGGTGTATACCTTCGCATTAAGTAATTCCGGAGCAGCGAAATACAATGAGCCGCAGAAGGTCGATAAATGGGCGACAGGGTTGTAGAGGTTCGATAGTCCAAAATCAATGATTTTGATGTTGCCCGTTTGTGATATGAGAATATTCTCAATCTTGAGATCTGAGACGGAAGTTTTTGTGAGCGGGGCTATACACGATATCGAACATCTGTCACTGACCGCGATGGACAACATTGTTTTGATGGCAATAATCAAGTGCACTACCGATCTGCCTCGCGAACTTCCGTGCGACGCGTTCCCGTAGTCGCCCATGGCTGATAATGTAATCTAACATCTGGCCGCCGTTGACGTACTCAAAGACCATGTAGTAGTGATGTTGGTGGATGATCATTTCGCGCATGCCGCAGATATATGGGTGGTGCAAGAGCATCGAAAGGGCCGCTTCACGTAGCGTACGAATTTCCTTGGAAGCGTCCTTGGACGCTTGCTTCGCTGCAGCACTTTCTGTGGCACCGTTGGACTGCGGAGCAGTACCTGGCTGAACTCGCGGCAAGATTTTGACCGCAAGCTAATTACATCCATCAGCAGAGGCAATCGTCGTAATGAAACAGAGCCACGTACCTTTTCGCCAGTGATATTATGAGTGGCTAACTTAACTTTCCCCATGCTTCCTGCTCCGAGCGTCTTACTAAGAGTGTAATCGCCCAAAATCCTGTTCGAACGACTTGACCTAGTGGCGGATACGCCCTCCCTTTGCTGTCGACGTGTGTTGGTGGTGTCGTTTGCGAGCATTCTGGAGCGGTCTTTGGTATCTGAAGTGGTGGTGTTGGAGCCTGTGACGGGAGTGGTGGTTGCAGCGTAAGGCTGCGGTGGCATAGATACAGGTCTTGGTTTATTAGAGAGGACCGTCGCTCTTGGAACAGGAGACGTTAAGGTATTTGATGGGGGTGGCTGCGTACTGAAAGTCATTTGTGAAGCCTGTAGATCAAACTCGTGCCCTCCGATCACTCCACCGTGCGAGGGCGTAGGTTGGGCAGCTTCAGCGTCCTCTGGGACCTGATTCAGCTGGGGTACCACTGACGAAGCGTACGCTGCCATCTATCGTACTGGGGCAAAACTGCTGAACAACTGCTGATACACCAACTGCCTGCGCTTGATGGGCCAATGAATAGTCCGTGCGCGCGGCCCAAAGGCTGTACGCTGTCCAAATCTGCCAAAAGAGCAGTCTGGAGGCGCCGAAGACTTTGAGCTGAACCTGAGTTGAACGGTCTTTTCGTTGATGGTCGCGGTATCGGAAGATGAGCGGTGAGTGTGGGACTTCTCTCGGACCCCACTTAGTATATTTATAATTAGGATCAGCTATCATATTACAGTCTAGTATCCTATTCAGAGCTTCCTGCAGTCATCGAAGCTCGTCCAAGTAATTATGGTCAACTATGTTCAAGTTATAACATGCTACGACTATCTGATTCTTCGTTTCCAAGAAGTATCACTCCTGGAGGTAAAGCGGAGGCGCCAAATTTCCCACATTTACCTAGGGATCAGCAAGTATATTAGAGGTCAATTTCTACATTTAGTCGTATTGAGTATACGTGTACCCAAAACACCTGCCAACAGTTGTTGCTCATGATCATTGACAGCTTCAGAAGGATCCTACGAGATGATCGTCACCATGAATAATTAAGTCCAAGATAGCTACTAATACAACGACGATCAGCCTTTTTTACCGTGCTGTTTTGACTTCCGAAGACTCGAGTACGGGCAGCCACTTGACAGGATGACTGTTGAACATGGGCCACGGCGGAATCACAAGCTGAATAAACAAACGTTACATTGCGAAGCAAGCGCAACATATCCAGAGACTGACCACAGCTGTGAGTACTGTTGCTGCACCAAAGATGCCAAATGATATGGTTAATGACTGGGCGGCGAATCCTGCAAAGAATGATATGACCTATTAAATGATCCACGTAATTGTTAGCAAAGTCTTTCCAATAATTCCAGAAACTTGGCCCCAACACCGGGTTCGCGAAATGCTCGGCTCACGATGCCCGCGGAAATGCGATAACTTGAGCCAAAAAGCGATGGGACAGCAAGATTGAAACAAGGTATAGAAATTATGGCTCACAGTTGCCGTGATAAGGATATAATGTGCAAGTTTGTCAACTAGTTGCTGCCCAACAAAATCCTGTGCATGAGAAACACAAACGCGAACGTTGAGTTCAACAACAGGCCAAAGTAACAGGGCTATACGTACTATTTTGCCCTCCGTGAGGTCTTGAATGAATGACATGATGAACGACAGGTCAGGTTGTCACGACCGACGTGGAAGGAAGCACTGGGTTACTACAGTCTGTTACAAGTGGGAATATTTCTCGGAAATCTCCGAGAGTTACATAAAACCTCCTGGCTTCAAAACATTCAGCGCTCAGCGTTTCGGACAGCAGAAACGTTCTCTACTGTTATATTCCATGTCGTTCTCCAGTCATTCAACCGACCAAGAGTTTCTCCGAGCCTGCGTCCCTGGTGATCTTGATGCGTGGGAGTCCGAATCCAACCGACTAGTAGTACTCCAACTTGCCGCCATATGGCATATGCCACACTTCGCACCAGTACCTAAGCTAGTACCAGGGGATGGCATCTGACAACACCATATAACTGCTTTCGCTTCTCGTCAAATCTGGCCCTTTTTAAAGGGGAATAAAATCTCTCGTTCAAAACATGTTCAAAATGCAGGCCCAGGACTCTAGAAATACTTCATGACAAGATATTCCCATCTGATTCTCAGTCACTTCAATTGCACAGTGATATGTGCATATCCTGGAGAGTCCGACCAGCGTGTTCAGCGTTTCTGTCCTCATCTTGATCTACCTACATCCCGATAATTTTTACTCTGTCCCACGCACAAGTCACCGTGCTCTCCAACGACCCCATCTAGCAATAATATTTCACATCTCAGGGTGATGGATCGAGCTCTCCATGTGTACAAATGGCCTACGTAATCGGTACAGCGCTCTCCGTCACTTAGCACCAACGGGTCTCCGAGATGTTTGTAGTCTTCGATTTCCGGCCCGGTGGAGTGGCTGCTGGAAAACATCGTCAAGTTCATCCAAGCCCAAAGCTTATCGAACCTGCTCGGACACGGTCCTCTTAGAGATATCTACCTCGCTCTTCTATTTGGGAACAACCGATCTTTGCGACCACGTTACTGGGGCCGATTAGCGACCAATGCATGTACCGCCTTTGAACTCTGTAGCGGGAGCTATAGGTTATTCGAAGAGGGTTGGAGTCTCCTCGCACCATCGCTCCTCGTAACGATATATTGCACTGCGCGCAGAGTAGCTTTCTAACTCAACTGGCAGCTTCGTGGTTAACGGGTCCACCAGTTAATGTTTACCCTCCAAATCATCTCAACTACTTTTACAAAATTTCGAATTCCTTGCGGATCGATGACGCAGTACCGAATGCGGCTTCCTATGTTTGACCTTTCGTATTTTCGCATGGAGATTGTAGAGCGGAATACTGCTGACCGTAGCCGGTATTGTGATTCGGGAGGCAGCTGGATGGTATCCCTACTTTTGGAACGACTTCATTGCCAGATGGCGGTACCGCATGAAAGTGTATGGGGAGGGCTGGGAAAGGATTCCGAGTCCGTTGAGGATGTTTCGTCAGGAATCGATGATCTTCCATGTCATATATGGCTAAGGACCTCTTCGGGTTGATAATGCTGGCGAATTGAGTGGCAGTGTATAGCTTCAATAAAGGATACTCTATCATCTCTATGACAGTCAAGTACCTTCCTAAGTAAGGACGCACTCTATTTAGGATCGTAAATCTTACGATGGCATTAAACTCTAGACCAACATCATCCTACCGCAATGGCGAATGCGATATCTACATTCCCCCCTGTCGAGGCTCGATGTGTCCGCTTCGCATGTCTCAATAGCGCTACTACTGAGCTGGGGGTCATGCCCTCCATGCGTTTTGCTGCGCCCTTTACACAAAAGGATTAGTTACCGTTCATCCACCCTTCAATACTTGCCGCTCACCATAGTGGTAGGCCTCACCACAAACAATCGCTCCTTCACTTCTGAGCTGAGGCCTGTAACAGCTGAATAATCCATATGCGGATCGAGAAGCAGCGATTCATCCTCCATGAATACACGCAGGTCAGCTTCTTGCCGGAAGAGGTGCGCACTGTATTGGCCTTCATTGATAAAAAGAAACCGAGTCAGTTTGACTGAGTGAGAGGGGAGCAAAATTATGTCTTTAACCATCGATGTCGATCCGTGCAAGAATCTGTGGGTCTGCACCAGAAAGCTCAGGAATGGCACACGTAAGGTCGGATGTATTGATTGTAGGATACCGCAGCAGCTCGAATGCGCTGAAATGACATGTCAAACGGTAGAAAGTCAGCATCGACTTGCAGTAGACAGACCTCCGCAGCACCCCATCATGTTGCACCGTAAAACCATGGGCAGCCCATACCTAATAAAAGAAAAAGATTCATCATCCAAATAACATGACTAGCCGAAGCACCCACCTGTGGACTCAGCTTTACGGTTTTCAGCAACTTCGTGATTTCAGTAATGTCATTTCTAACACGCTCGAAACTTGACCAGCGTTTATCCGATACAGCACCAGCTACACGTCCTAAATAGAGATTTAATTCAAGGTAGAGGCGACTATGCATGTAATGAAGAAAGACACCTTTTTCTGTTAGCCTTAAATCTGCATTATCACTCCTAATCGTCATCCGATATTCCGACCTTGATGTAAACATACGATCTAGCCATTCATGAAATCATTAACGGAGTGACTCAAGAAATTTATAGAGAATACAAAGACATACAAGGCTCCTCTGCGCCTTTCACGATGAGGTCGTCAATCATCACCCCAGTGAAACCATCAGCGCGGGTCAAAATCAACGGTGGACGGTGCAGTGCGGCGAGGCCAGCGTTGATGCCTGCTACGATGCCTTGAGAGGCTGCTTCTTCGTAGCCAGTAGTACCTTCCGAAGATATATTAGGACATTGGACCGTAGATGACAGATTAATGCATACCGTTGATCTGCCCGGCAAGAAAAAGTCCCTGAAGCAACGAGTCAGTGTCGCATGCACACTATAGAACTGAGATTAGGTACCTTTATTCGTTTCGTCTCGAGTGTAGCTGTACACAGAAAATCAAGCACGGAACAGAACCAGAGGGGAGCCGGACGTACGACACAATTCTCGAGCATCAACATGATCATACTCAACCCCATATGCTGGTCTCACCATCTTCACATTTTCCAGCCCTGGAATTGTCCGCATCATGGGCTCCTGGACTTCTTCTGGTATGCTGCACGAGATACCATTGGGGTAGATCACGTCTATGGATGAAGTTAAATATATGATACACTTTAGGTGACTGCATCTGTACCTGAATCATACCCTTCCGGTTCGAGCCAGACGTTGTGGTGTTGCTTGTTGAATCGCAGGATCTTAGCCTCGAGCGATGGACAGTAGCGGGGACCTGGAAAACCATTGGATGGTGAGATATCGAGGATGCAACAAAGAACGAACCTTTCTTAGTCTCCTGGATATGTAGGCTTAGATGCAAATTATCCCTAATGATTTGATGGGTAGCAGGGGTCGTCACGGTCTGATAGCACACAACCTGATTGGCCTGTGGACGATACTTAAGACCAAATACCAGAAGACGAAATAACGATCCTACAGCGTTGTCCACTTGACGATTTAGGTAACTGAACGGCAAAGGGGTCACATCTCCTTCTTGTTTCGCCATGCCACTGAAATTGATTGTATTCCCATCCAGTCTCGCAGGCGTACCAGTTTGCAGCCTACCCAACTTGAAGCCGGCTGCAGCAAGGGAAGCCGATAAACCAAGGGAAGGTGCATCATTGAGCCGACCAGCAGGGAATCGCTTCATCCCTGAAAGCAGTAAAATCGTTCTCGGGTCATTGTTCCGCGCAAGAGAAGATCATTAGAACCACATTACCGATATGAATTTCGCCAGAAAGAAAAGTCCCCGTACAGATAACGACTTGGGAACACGGGATTAATTCCCCAGAGTCTTGTAGTCTGTCTAAGTAACGTTTAGCTACATGGCATATAAGGGGTGCTTACCCAATCTTACTCCAACCACTTTACCCCAGTTCGTGGAAGTTGAGGCCTCTGAGTGATCAAAGACAAGATCAAAGACGCTCCCGGCACGGATGGACAAATTCGTGTAGTTGTGCAGTACGTCTTGCATATGTTTTTTGTATAGCTGCCTGTCTATTTGGGCTCGAGGCCCCTAAAAAAGCAGCATTATTTCGTAAGGACGTGTAGTAGACGAAAAGTCCATTGAAGAACACACCCAAACAGCAGCACCCTTCGAGCGATTTAGTATGTGAAATTGAATCCCAGCTTTGTCTATAGAGGACCGAGATCAGATACAACAGGATAACCTGGCCAAGACGTGGTCGGTACGAACCAGCGACACGACCCATGATCCCATCGAGCGCGTCCACCTCCTTCACAAGGGTACCTTTGCCAACACCACCGATCGAGGGGTTGCACGATAACTCTCCAATCGTCTCAAGCTTTTGGGTTAATAACACTGTTCTTGCTCCAGTACGTGCAGCTCCCGTTGCAGCTTCACAGCCTGCATGGCCACCGCCAATGACACACACTAAATTTGCAGAGAAAAAGGTTAGACATGTATGAATTAGAGACCGGGAACATAGAAACCATCAAATTCTTTGGTTTGAACAGTCGAATCGGTGTAAAATCTTGAGAGTGCTCGTCTATAGCATGATGCAACGACAGCTGGTGAACGGAGCATGATGTTATGTACCATACCAAGTATGTATACTCTATGTGTCACATAAATAATCAACATCACGGCTTGATCACACATAGCAATCCAAACTTGAACCTTTGAACCTTCGTTGATATTGTTTCAACCAGATGTGAAACCTCGTGAACACAATCACACCCTACAAAGGTATATTTTCCGTCACAACAGCAGATGCCAGATGGGATCCGTCGACGTCAACATGCGATTACTCCAGCCTAGTATGCATTCACAGACTACAAATCGCAAGATTAGCCAATTGCCAGTGAGAACGTGGTTGCTAAACCTCCGACCTCGAGTCTCACACAATATAATGCATATGTCGCTTTGTCGCGAAGCAGAGGACAAGAAACTGTGCGTTTACTATGGGACTTTGAAGACAGCCTGTTTACGAACCACTCTTCTGAGAACCTTCGTCGCGAAGATATACGACTAGAGAGACCATGCTAGAGGCCTTCACACAATATATCAATTGGCATCAATGGCATCTACTCATCTACTGCTGCTATGAGATATAAGGTTTCGTTTCAATTACCTCTGTAAAGTTCGTCGACGATGATATATTGATATAAAATTGATAACAGGTTCTAAAGATCCCTTTATCAGTTGAACAGGAGTTGCTCTGGATTGCTCTGTTCAGGTTCTGTTTCTACGATCGGAATTACCTCAACTGAGTCGACTGAAACACTTGATAAATTTATGAATCCTTTCAAGAAAACCCCCCGCCGAATACCCCAGTTATCTGAATGGCTGGTCTAGTCCTTACGCTAGTCGCGCTGGTCGTGACACACATTGCAGCTTCAGTTATGGCTCTTCCGACGGGGTCTAATGCTCCTCCGGCTCTCAGTGCCTCTGGCAGTCACGGTGATTTCTGGCCTATTGGCTGGAACGCTGGTGGCACACCGTGCGTAACACCGGTCTTATGCTTCTTCCGAGTCTGTCCACTGAAAGCACGCTCGTAGGTTTGTCATTCAGTCACTTTCTCATGATAGCGGCCAACAACTCTATTTTGCACACCAGAACGGGATAATACTAAATCGTTGGCGCGAGGATTATAACGATTTGAAGAACCAGTATGTAATGTTCATGATATTTATCTATCCGCTGGGAATGCCTGTCGCCCTACTTATTAATACTTTTAGAAAGTTTCCGCTACCCATCGGCCTGGTTACAAAAATTTATGGCTACGGGAGTTCTGGCAAGTTCGTACTGAGTGATCATGATTTTCCAGTCTTCCATGAAGTAATTCAGGAGCAACACTGTGCCTTACTTTGGACCGGCAAATCTTGTTTACGGCAGGCAGCGGACTCTTCACTTATTGGCATCACGTTTGTGCCCCAGCCTCATGACACTACAATCAGTCACGGTCAAGGTGTCCCAAGGGTTCCTAAACAATTTGGCACGGAACGTGGTCAATGTTATATTGCTGCCTATGACGAGAAAATTTATACATGGGAACGTGCATGCCACATAGCGGCGTTAGAGCGCTCAAGTAGGCACTCTTTTGCATACATTATTTCAATAATTGACTTCTTCAAACCCTGTTAGACCACTGGCAAGTCCCAGAAGGGGATTTACCGACAAAGAAACCCCTTGCAGACCGTCAAGGTGGACATAACCACTAGCAGGGTTCCCTACATACATAGGCAACTGATATGTATGCGAGAGGGAATGGTCACTGGTTTACTAGGGCTACACTGGAATTGAATGCATAGATGGGCCTGAAAGAATCACGGGAAGCCCAAGTGTAATTGACTGTTCAAGAACGTTCAAGTAGCATGCATGTACTTGTATTAGGCTACTAGATGCAGCTAGAGCCTGGAGGGACCATAGAACACTGCTTTGCATGTCACGTCCGAGTGTGAGGGGTGTGCTACCAGTACATGTCCTTGGGAATGTTCTGCATTGTTCTATTCATTTACAGGAAATGACTCTGCGTGCTTCGAGACGGGTGAAGCAAGAATATTCTAGGATTCGCAGAGAATGGTTTCAGAATCGAACCCTGAGCTGCACGCCAAGCCAAGTACTGCACATACGAATAATCGTCAGAGTCAGTCGTTCAATCCCAGAGGTGAGTAATTGTCTCGCTTCCCAGAAGATGACATCGCGCAAAATGAGGATAGCGAATCGAGTCCAGAAAAGAAGGTTTGCAGGGGCTTTGAAAGCTCACAGAGAATTTGTCGGGCACGTAACACCATGCAGTTTGAGATGAATGACGGGACATGCATAGCTCCAAAAGGATATCAAAACAGTCCTTCGCTTCCTTCCCGGTGAGTCGGTAGTATTGGGCCGCAACGAGATACGAGCGAGATCTGCAACCTTGGTGGTCTGCGCAGCTGAAAAGAGCATCGATTGTCTGTTGTCTTAAAATGTTTACAGTGAGGAGGATTACGGCGCGCAACATTGATGAAATACTTACCCTTGGGAATCTCTAATTATCTGCTTCCCTTGCTCCTCAAACCCGATCTCCGGAATCCTGTCCGCTTCATCAATCACTAGTGCTTTGAGGTTTCCTATCATAGGACACTTAAATCAGCCCCAAATTTGGCAGATCGAGCATACGCACGAAATATGAAGCCTTTGATGTGCTGAAGTAAATAATCAGGGAGAATATCGCGTCGATGCCCCCTCACCAGGAGATGGTCTAGTAATCTACTCGGTGTGGCGACCAGAAGACTAATAACACCCTTTACCAGCCTCTCGGTTTCTTGCGAGTGATGTTGCATTAACGCCAAAGATCTGAAGCGCTAATTCTCTCGTGGGCGAAACCATAATAATTCGGGTGCCTTGTTAAAAAAAACGACATTAGTTACGGATACTTGAAGGTATACATCTGCATTGAACGGACCGTTCATGGGTTTGGATTTTAGATGGTGAAAAAGTTCTACGGGCGGTATGAGCCTCGGAGAAAGGCCAAGGTCTTACTCGAACCCGTACGTGCTGCGCCTAGCACGTCCTTTCCAGCGAGCAGAACATTAGCAGGGATCGATTTTGCTTGGATCGGTGTCATGCTCAGTCCCTTGTTTGTCGCGTTGGACAACTCAAGGGAAGAGAATGGAACCCAAAGCTGTGGGATTGTGTGCAGCGGCCATAACAGCTGTGTCACAACTTGGCAAATGTGTTGCCAATGGATGCTGTACAAGTATGCCATCTCAGGCTGGTGTATGTACCTGTTTACACAAATGTCGAATAATCGGATAAGATAAGATTATCAGCAATGTTCAGTGAACGTTACACATGTCAATGTCACCAGCAAGCGTCTTAGCACCGCTCACCCTGACCTGGCATCTGGTGCAGCTGTTTCTTGCTTCCGACCATAACCAATCATATTCTAGCTCATTGCTCGAGTCGTTATGGCCCTCCAAGATGACCCTGTAGCGGCTAAATCTGGATTTCTACGCATGTACATGTCTAACCATCCAGACACCCTCGTCTCGTACGCGAAATGGTATGCAAAGGTTACAGGAAACATCACCAGCGCAGAGTTGACTGCCATAGATTCGCAGGTAAGTGTACTATGCTTTTTGTTCCAATCAACCAGGCTTTAATTTCTTTCTTGACGAGCTTAGAAAATGACTTTGACGTGTGCGTTCAAAGGCGGGTCCACAAAGGAGGTGTTGATTCCGTTTGAACCACCCTTGGTGAAATATGATGAGCTCAAGTCGCGAATGCTGGAGATGAAGGCTATCGCGCAGGAGCAGCTAGGAATGGCGAGTATCTCGGCTCAGTACGCCTCTGATCAACCCGCAGCTGACGGAGGAAATGTAGACCAAAGCTCCTCAAATCACATCCTTCGTGCTCCCCTTAGGCGTACTCCATATCGGCCTCGCCGTACCTGTCGCAGCCTACTTTACGTTTGCACCGATAATCCAGCAGGCGGTCGGCTCATCCCCGCTATTAACCCCCGCACTACTTGCCAGCTCTTTTATTGGTCATAGGTCATTATTATATATGTTTTATGGGCTGATTGCTACGCATGTTCTGGAGGCTATGTATACATTCGTGCTCTGTCGCAGGCATCAGACGGGACCTTTTGTTGGGGTATGTAAATTATATGCTCCTTCCATCCGAGCGATGTTGATCAGTAGCTGAAAATAGGCTGCGTATATCATCTCGACTCTTTTATTTGGGTACCCAATATGGTCCGACTTTAAACGACGCGTTCAAGCTTTACGCATCGATTCTATGATGAAGGTCGATTGATTGACCGTTGTATGCTCAGTTGGATATGAATTGTGGTGTGCTATGTGTTTGTTCTCATAATTATGCATGTCAATAACTTTAAGTACCGCCGCCGTGCACTACTCTTGCCGCCGATCACGGTGCTTCTTCTCCCGTGTTTGACGCAGTATCTTCACATCCATACCTTCCGCTACAAGCCTGAGAGCGTCGCGTTGGCGTTGTGCGCCTTGTGTCCCAGGTCCACGCGAGAAGGATGGTCCCAGCCGTACCAGTAACGCGATGCCAGGCACGGGCGGGTTCGTGTTAGGTGAGAGGAACTTGAGGGCTGTCGAGGAATGTGTGGCTTAGAGAAGAGACGGAATCAGAGTGAAGCAAATACCTCGGCCGACGTGTCGTGAGTGTTTAGGCATTCCTATCAGCTTCGCGATGTGCTCTATGTCCCTTGGGCTTCAGCCTTCATCAATACCGAAGCTTACAAATAAAACGGCTCACCATAGCTCGTCACCTTGCATGGAGGTATTGTTCGAACAGTGTCGTACACCTTTAGGACGCGTCTGAAGCTATAAACCAAGCTCAAATGACAAACTACGTACTGCTGCATGAAATTCGGCACTGTCCATGATTTGAGGCTGGCAATGTTCAACAGTTAACTTGCAGCAGAATACCTCAGGCGGTATGTTCCGCGTCGTTGTTCTGAAATTAGTGTCATACCGATGTCGGCGGAGTTTGGTCCATTGACCTCAGAGACCCACGAAAGCTAACGAAAAGAAGCTCAGTCATCGTCGACAACACATTCTTCCGGTTTTTCTTGCCTGGCCACAAGGCGGACAAGTTCTTTGAAGGAAACATCATCATGCTACAACCGAACCCTTACCCATGCAACCCAATGGCGCTGTTCACGACATACTTGCGTTCACACGATCTCCGTTTCCCACTGCCATCCCCGCTCTGGCTAAAGGCAAATGAAGCGGTACCGACCCGATCTTTCTTCATGCACCGACTGCGCCTCTTCTTCGAGAAGGATGTAGGCAGACCGTCGATGAGGGCGGGGGGGGGAGCAACGTCTTTGGCAGAGAACGGAGTAGCCCCCCACATCATTCAAGCGATAGGAAGGCGGGCGTCAGACGCGTGGCATATATACATTCGTAAGCACCCAGTACTTCTACAGGCAATGCTCCATGCTTGAGAAGAGACCGAGCGACACTCTTCCGAAACTCACACGCGAACTTCCTCACACTGACGAAACCTGGCGGTAAAACACGATCCCCCCCGGATTCGTATCCACGCTCCTCACATTGTACACTTCATCTTTACTCTTTGTATTACAAAGGACAACTACCTACCTTATGATCACTTTCAAGTTGTACATGCCCCCAAACATTTTCTTATAGCCTTTAAGTAGGTGTACCTTGCAAATGCAATCTGTTTTTGGGCTCCCCCGTTTAACCCTCAGGGTTGGCGGGGGCGCCGTTTAGCCTATTCAAATCTCGTTCTACCCTGCATAAGAATATGTATCAACAAATACCCTTCGCGATTGAATTATTGTGGGAAGGTTGGGTGAGCACTTGGGGTCACGATCACGTTATTGTGACAACAACGCGTTGACCGGTTGAGAGGGCCGAAGTCGACTAGTATAGCTATGTCGAAACTTCGGACGCCGAAGCGAAGAGTTGCAAATGCATACGGGAAACAACTACTACATGATGATCCTACCCATAGCAATAACCCACCACAAACACGGATCGAGGTGAGAATTCCTTGAATTCCCATTTACTGCGTGTAATCTGCCATCCAGATGGACCACGGACATGAATCTGTTTTCATGCTGGTGGTTAAGCTTTCTGCCACTGTCGGCCCGGGGTCTTGTCGATCATGTTGAGAGGATAGGAGAGCCCTTGTTCTTGCTCCTATTTATCTACATATATAATGGGCTCTCCTTTTCTGCAGAATCACACGTCAAACTTTCACCTCACTTCTACCATGAGTATATCACAGTTCACATCACGGTTCGGTGAGCCCAACGCAGACGAGATCGTCGAAGGCCAAATCTTCATTGGAAAGTAAGTATCAAGAACATCCCATTTCATCGCTGCAAATACATGACGCACTTCCAGCTTCACTCTAGCTCAATCCCCTCAGCTACGCAAGAAGTTGGGAATAACACATCTTTTGACTGTGTGCGAGGGATACCCTTCAACTGGTGCCAACCACCTATCCATATCTATCGATGATACGCCCTGCACCGACATTCTTTCTCACTTACGCCGGGCGTGCCAATTCATAGAGGATGCTCTGCAGCAAGACGGGAGGATCCTGGTTCATTGTGCTCTGGGGATATCTAGAAGCCCAGCGGTAGTTGCTGCATATCGTGAGTACCCTCTAGTGTCATCATGATGGTCCAATTACTAACCTTTCACAGTGATGAAAACGAGGGAAATAGACCACTCAACCGCGATACGCTTCATGCAAGAGAGTGAGTTGCACCTCCTATCTAGTATTGGTTCTTGCTCCTGACAAGGAATTCAACTTGGCGGCAGAACGGCCAGAAGTTTATCCCAACTGCGGCTTCGTCAAGCAGCTCGAGGTGTTTGGTCACTGCAATTACGACCCATCCGACGCAGCGTTCGCTGAGTGGAGAAGTGGACGGATGGAAGGGATGCAGTGATACGGATGGACCCTCTATCTCGGCGATCTGCCAGCTCTGCTTTTAGTTACATTTGATCCCCTACACCCAGCTGCATGTATCATAGTCATGTGCTTCGAGACCTTGTTCCCTGTATACGTGTAACTGCGGGCTCCGCTCTCTCGTTTGTGTGAGTACTGGTATGCGCGAAATCACTCGTAGGTATTCGAGAAATGTTAGAAATTTTCCTGTGATCAATTATTAGCATGACGAACACATAGTGTCACATAAGTTAAGTAACCTGCTCTGCATCAGGGTCGAATCCGAGTCTGAAAATTTATGCAACCACGCGAAGACCATGACGGTGCGCTTCAAACATAAGTGTGAATGAGCATAATGATATAACACAAAAAAGTTGAAACGCACCGGAATAGCTGGAAGAGACGTCTGCTACTTTGTCCTTCTCACCAGCTAGGGAGGAACGTTGATTAGTTTGACGCAGGAGATATTCGATGGGATGACGTCCGATTTTGGATAAAGGCAGATGCAGGTTCCTTACGGAGCAATTCTGGAAATGCAGATATTCGAAAAGTTGATCACAACGGGTGATGGTAGGATCGCACCAAGACAATGGACATCTTTGTAAGAGCCCTTTGTGTAGCAGTCACCGACGAGTTTCATGAGAGCCAGGTCTTCCCTGAGTGTGGAGCAGGTGCGAACGCGGGCAAGGCTTCGGAAGCAACAGTAGCGACTTCATTGGGGACAATGACCATATGGCCTCGGTCGTTGATGTCACAACTCTCTCCTTGCAGATTCTGTTTTACTAGACTGTGTTACTGTAGATGCTCGTCTTCTGACCATAGATCATCGGTTGCAAGGCGCAGTTGTTTGGGATCGAGATGGTTGCAGCACGCTTTGAGGTTTCTAGCAACATATATAATGCCAGCTGAAGTAAAACGCGTCTTTTTGTTTAGATTGCCAATATTCAAATTATGTAAGTAACCGCTTGTCGTGTACATATCTAGTGACACGTACTTACATATCGCAACGTGCAGCGCTATACAACTCTACCGGCTAAATGTATGTACTGCCCTGGGTTTGAGGCTAGCTGTCTCTGACTCTCTTTCTTTGTTGCTAGATCATTTCTCGAAGTGGCTGGTATACCTTGGATACACTCTTTCGAAGGCTCGATATCCAGAAGCTACAAATGCCTGAATTGCCACATGACGTGTGGGCATCAATTGCTGGACTCCTAGAGACAGACCATCTCCTCACACTGGTATCAGTGAACCGCTCCTTCTATCACATTGTCCTGGATGCGCGGTATCGCGAAATTCGCTGGGTCAAGCTGGACGATTACATGCTCAAGACTTTGATCCGTTTACAGTCAGTCTTCAATAACTATCTACCATGAAGATACTAACTATTGTGTGCAGAGATTCAGTCATCTCGGAGCGTGTCCGACGCTTGCACATCCGAGCATGGTTCATTCAGTACTTGGCTAGCAGCAGCACTCCCAAATCATCTTCTCGACAGCACAGGCTCAAAAGATGGACATACGATCGATTGTCTACAATTTCCAACACCTTTAAACCGACATCCTCCGGTTCATCTGCAACCACTAGTACCGTGCCTCCACCTTGGCCCAAACCCGAGGATCGCCCCGGACTATATAGTCCTGTTCGCGTCTTTAGCCTCCAGCATCGCCTTCGCCATACTCTCTCCATAACCTCCGACACTACTGCCGAAACTCCCTCGTCCCTAATCCCTCTGATGGTGACAGCTTTCCAACAAATGATCAACCTGACGGAATACGATTTTGAGTGGCGCGACCTTGCACTTAATGAGATTACTCGATCGTTCCTCCCTGACAATACTGCAGTTTTGTCTACTCTCCGCAAACTCGTTCTGCATGCACAATTGCCTCAGTTCAGAGATCTTCTCTCTCAGTTTATGCTCATGCTACCTAGCCTCGAGGTTCTAGAGCTTTTTTTCGATTATACTTCGCCCTCTGTCGCTACAGTGTCCCCCTCTGCAACACCGCAAGATCTTACTCCCGAGTCTGCTGTTCTGACCACTACCATTGCGCCTTTCATTGCCTCCCTTCGCTCTTCGCTTCAGTCTCTGACGATCTCCTCTTCTATAAATGTTGACCATTCTGATCTGTTCAAGTCTCTAGCGACAGACCTATTTCCCTACCTGCACGTGCTTGCTGTACGGATTCCGTTCGACAATGACCACCTCTCTGAACCGGAAGGTCTCACGCGCATTCTGTATATGCATGCCACAATACTCTCTCATGTTGAGCTGCGACCAAGTGGAAGTGGAGAGACTGCACTTGGAAATGGTGGGCCATGGTCACGCATGAGCCGAGCATGCCTTACCCCCACCTTCCAAACGACATTTTCCAACCTTGAATCATTGTCAATTCCTGTTCTGGAATCAAAAATTACTTTGGAGTTGGTCAGGAGATCAGCAGACACGCTGAGAAGCTTGTCCCTTACAGGTAGACTACTGAAAGAGTATGACGTCCAAGAGGTCGTCAAAGTCTTCAATAATGTGAACGGAGGGAAATTGAGAAGGCTAGATCTCTGCGTGGCTTCCTTGACGCCGACACTCTTCGGTCTTCTAGCAGCGGGCCTGCCTGCCTTGTTGGCGTTATGCTTAGTCGTTGACAAGAATTTTTCTGTTAGTATATTTCTGCTGCTCGTGGTATGTATGGTCGCCGCTAATGTCTTATCTAGAGATATAAATTTTCAAAGATGGACTGGCAGAGACCTCCTTATGACTGGGGGCTCTGTGACCTATCGATTTATCTGGGACGGAGCAGAGGTTCTGTGGAAGCAGTCGCAGTCCCGATGGCAGACTTAAGCGAGAATGGCTTAATGGTGGAAATGTTGAAGTTCCTTCCGAGTGTGAAGACTTTCAAACAGCAGAGTGGACCTGTGCAACAGGCACGATCAGGCGACACGATCAACTTAGGGATACTGCACCACTTCCTATGAGCCCACTTTGTTGTCTACCTTTCGAATTTCTTAGTCCCAACACTATGGGCCCCAACGGTTTGGTGCATAGTTTTTTTGGCGTTGAAATAGGTGACTTCAGAAGATAGAATCATGCAGCCCTTTGATTTCCATTATTCGAGCCTCTGATATTCATGTTACAAATATTAATTATCTCGCTGTCCAAACCCTCTATGAGGTCGATAAAAAATTACCCCTGCGTTGGAACTCATGTAACATGATATCCTTGGCCCTTCGGGCCCCCCACTTGAAGCTAAAAACTCAAACCACCGTAAATGTGTAATTTGGGGGCTTTTCGTTTTGAATCTGTGTCTACAGCAACCGGTAAACCGGTAATTGCCTGTGAGTAATCCGGTGTAAGTAATAGAGCGTATTTGCAACCGTTTTTAGTGAGCCTGTCAGCCAATCAGATTACCGAGTCACAATGAAAAAAAATCCTTTTCTGTCCAAAAAAAAGACTCAGTTGTGGCCAATTTTAGAACGAACCGCACACGTAATCGCCTTTTCGGTTCATCCTTTCACAAATTTAAAGTTAGGTCGGACCCCACCACTCCCACCCAGACCGTGCATTGAATAAGTTGGTCAGGTTCTTAGCCTGCGCCTGTGCTCTCGAAATCAACCACGGTGGTCGTCACGCTCTAGGTCTGATTCAGATACCATGACACGAGGTCTTTGATGTTGTGGTTTTTCTGCAAGAAGTTTACATCACATCTTTTTGCCATTTGAAATACCCTCAATAATCTGTGGCAGTAGCGCACTATTACCCCGAAACCATGGCGAAGGGGCATAGCCATGGTAAGTCCCAAACATTGACATTGTTGATTGTACAATGTTTCGCGCCGCTGGCAGGTAATTAGCCGCAGAAGCATGACCGTTGGCCAGGACATTAGAGAGCCGTCTGAATTCGACCTCCGCTGTTCTTTGCGGCCGGAAAGCTGTAAGAGATCAGAACTCGTCCACGTGTTGTATCCCAGAGCACTCAAACAAAAGCACGAGTAGCATGACCTTGGAAGATGCCGCAAAAAAAAATAAAAAATGGAGGCCCCCGAACGCCAATGTCCACGTTTAAAATTAATTCGTCTAGATGAGGTCGTGATGTACCAGAAACCCGGAATTACCTCACGTTCGAGCTCATGTGCCAGTCCGTAGAATTTTGGCCGTTAGCCACATGTCGAAACAGGTGACTCTAGAGGAAACAAACCGTCCAATGGAAGCTACCAAAAAAAAAACACTCGAGCCCTCGGATGAAAATTAATCCGCCGTGTTCAGATGTCACCGCAATCAGATGAGGTCGATAGGTATCAGGAACTTGGCATTACCCCCCACGTTCGAGCTCATGCGCCAGTGCATAGAATTTGGACGTCAGCCCAGTCGAAATACGTGACGAGTCTAGAAGAAACGAATCGATGGAAGCTCCCAAAAAAAATCCATCCCTTGACCGAAATTTAATTATTTGTGTTCAGATGCCCTGCCCTTAGATGAGATACCAGTACGTACCAGGAACCTGCCCCACGTTCGAGCTCATGTGCCTAGAATTTGGATGTCAGTCTCCACATGTGAAACAGGTGACTCCAGAGGAAACGAATTGTCAAAATGGAAGCTGTCCCAAAAACATCCTCACTCGGACGAAGATTAATTCGTCGTGTTCAAATGCATGAGGCCGATACGTACCATAAACTTGGCATTACGAAGGGCATAGAATTTTGGACGTCAGCCACATGTCGAAACAGGTGAGTCCAGAGGAAACCAATCGTCCAATGGGAACTGCCCCAGGAAAAAAAAACACTCGAGCCCTGTGATCGTGACGAAAATTGATTCGTCATGTTCAGATGCACCTAGGTCGATACGTACCAGAAACATGGCATTGCCCTCACGTTCGATCTCATGTGCCAGTGCGTAACATTTTGAACGTTAGCCACGTGAGAAGGTGACGAGTCTAGAAGGAACGAACCGTTCAATAAAAGGTGCCTCGATAACTCAAGCAGATCAATTCGCTGACAGCTGTGTTCACAACCTTTGCTAGATGAGGTCGACATTATACCAGGAACTTGACACTATTCCCACGTGCGACATGCCAGTGGGGTGTCAATCACGCAAAAAACATGGTTCTGGAATTTCTTCCGAAAATCGTGTAAGACATTAGGCTGAGAAAACCTAGTTATTCATCGATCATCGATGCCGATGTCATCGATCCATCGATATCGATTGTCCAGGAGTTGTGCAAGATCTAGAGCCGACACATGACAGACACTGGGTTTGCAAATGCTCGGAAAAGAACAACTCCGGTATTTTTCTAGCCCAATACATATTTTCGCTCTTTCGCCTCTTTTTCGCGACATCCGGCATGCTGCTGTTTAATGTGTATTTCTTTTCGGTTTATAGATCATTTTAGATTCACATAAAGCGAAGTTATGAATACTCAATCCGGATTTTGACGGGAGGATTCTGCTTAAATACCGAAGGAGTTCCTCCGTCCCCCCAGCGCTTCCAGTTGACTACAGAAGCTCGATATCACTTTCAACCACTCCTCGCGCTGCAATCTGTCTACTTACCACTGTTACGCACTCACGTTTCACAATGTCCTCTGAATCTCAGGCTAAGTGTGAGTATTTCCGGCCATGACTAGTTTGAACAGCGACTAATCCCTAATGCGCCAAGACGTTGTAATTTTGGACGCAGGATCAGGCGGGACCCGCCCCTACATCTATACCATTAACCCCAACACTGGCAAAATAGAGGAGACCAAGGACAAATTAGTGAAGAAAGATGGAGGTCAGACCTATCTTACTAGTGCATCCGAGTCACACTGGCAGCTCTGATCTGATGTCCAAACAGGTATCCACAAAGTCAAAAATGAATCCGAAGCCGAAGAGTACCTTATTAAGTTCATTTTCGAACCTGTCTGTGAAACCCTCCACTCAAAACACAACACCGATCCCAAGGACGTCGAGCTATATTTGCTCGCTACAGGAGGCGTGCGGGATCTCCCTTCGTCCGAAAAAGAGACTCTGTTCAAATGGTTGAATAAATGCGCTGACGACTCGGGGCTCAAGAAAGTGGCGTGTCGAGATATCCCTGGCACGGAGGAGGCTTACTATGGATGGGTCGCGGCCAATTACTCGAGGAACCACGATTCGTATGAGTATGGATATGCCGAGATGGGTGGGGCCAGTGTTCAGATTGTATTTCCCCTGAAACAACAGCAACGAGAGCGGGTCGAGCAAGCAAAAAAGGTCGTGCAGGATTTCAACTCTAAGCAAAGGGACGAAAAGGAGGGGGTCAATGTGGTGGCGTTGGTGAAGGTGAAATCGTGGATCATGTTTTTAGCGTCGTACCGATTGGGGTCGAGAGTGGGCTACGAGGAGTACGAAAAACTCCTTCTAACTTCGAAGGACCCGCGTATCTGGGAGTCGGCAAACCCGAATGTATGTATGCTCGCGGATCTTCATCTGACAAGGTCATCTGATGATGCTTATCTTCTCACAGGTTTTTTGGGATCCAAGCAAGCGTGTGGGTTATACGAAGAAAGTTAGCGAAAAGGAGATCAAGGGCGGGGGGGAGACGATCATGAACAAGCGGGATGTGGAGGTGGAAGACGGCGAATACGACGAGGACGACGAGGACAAGAAAGCCCAGAAGCGCCTCATCGTCAAGGCGATCCCGGAGAGGCAGGCCAGATTGAAGGCCAAACGCGAGGAGGATGGCAAGGAGGTCGAGAGGGTTGTCGACGAGGAGGGGGCCGAGCGCGTGAAAGCCCAAAAACGTCGCGCCTTGACAAACATTATGGCGGGCAAGACCCTATACAGGCTGCACCCTCGTGCTGATGTCACAAAACCACTCGACAAATACGTTCGCGAG
>QOVE01001793.1:0-22870 GCA_003521275.1 Tricholoma sp. MG99
TTATGCACAAACAGCTGGCACTTTCGTAATTCGTTCAGTATTTATGACTGCATACAATGATATATCGGTCCTTGAATCGACTATTCACTGCATACATGTACCCGAATATGTGAATGTTGATGTAATGACTCCAATAGTTGAACAAAAATTTTGCAAAAAAAAGAGATCTTTTGTGCATACTGAGCCGACATGGAAAATGAACTTTTACCAGAGTTTGGGAGAGAGAAAGCGAAGTGTATCAAGGAGTGCCAGTGATACTGTAGGACCGATAGAACACTGTACTATCAGTGTGAACTGTGTATGAGGCTATGATAAGTAGTATGTCCGACTCAAATAAACACTGAATAAACAACTACGACTGTTGACGTCAACCTAGTACATACTAATCAACTCATGTCCCACTGGTCCTTGTATCTCAACCGGACAAGCCAAATCCTCCGGGACAATACCGCCAGAGGTGAGTGAAATTTGACCAAGAAAGTTCTCCGTAATTGACGATCGCCTGTTTTCAGTCCTTCGTATGCAAGGAGCAGATGAGCCTTCACGTGTACCCAGAACATTATTTACATTCAACTCGAAGGAAGATGTTCAGCAATTTGCAACGGGATGCGACTATGATATCGGGGGCACATCTACCGTTAACTTCGAATTAGATGAATCACCCGAGATCAACGCCCCCATAGGCAGGCAGGGAACGGCCAAGTTTTGGGGCTACATGCGATTGGGGGTACGGGAAGACATGAAAGAACTTCTTCTAAGAAGTGGATACGCTGGATTTCGGAACAAGGTATGCAGCGTAAGATTCTTCACAGCTGTGGATTGGCAATTGAGCGTGTCGTGCTCTAGACGCGACCTACGTTATTCGGAAATATGACAGAGGACGTCTCCAATCACCGATATTTAGCACTTCGACTACGCTTAGCTGGTGACCCTCGTACCCGCAATTCATATTTTTGCAATATCCAGACCGATGGCCCTATCTCCAGCGACTTATGGCAACATCGTTTGTACTTTAAGCAGTATGATAATACGTGGGAGGACATATTTGTCGGTCATCTAAATCCATTTCAGACGTCTTAGAAAATCTCTAAACCATCTGTCCAGATTCCCTTCGATAATTTCGTCCGCACAAATTCCGGGGAACTCTCCGAAGATCAGATACAAATGTACCGAGAAAAAGTCCGCAGCATTGGCATATCCTTATTAGGGGGGAACAGTGGAGTCCAAGGAGAATACGAGCTAGGCATCGATAGCATCCGGATATTGAATGACGAAGACATGGCTTCAGCTCCGATCAAGTGAGCAAAAAGACTCCCTATTTTTGACCCTATGACCCATGCAGATGCCCACTTTGAGCAGCCGACTGAAGCCGACTGCGACTGGTAACAATGCTTGATTACACTGGCATCTATGCATCACAGGATCCGTTGCACCGATTCCATTTTCAAACCCGAGGTTGAAGGATCGTAACATGAAGAGCGTACACACGATCGAACGTCAGCACGTATTTCAACAGTATGTGTGGATCCGGAACGTGGTGGAAGACACCATTAATAGCATCGCGACATGCATATAGTCATTTCTTTTATTTTAAAACACAACGCTTCTCGGATCAGGACAACATTCTGCAGTATCTTTCAAGTTCTCGTGTTCATCCTTGTGACAAACCATATCTGGGACTAATCGTGATTCGTATTAGCTAGTGCATCCGCTGAAGGAAGCTATACGCCACAGCGAGTACGATATTTAAAGATCTAGACTTCATCATGAATTCAACCTTCACGGAATGCCTCATCTGATCATCTTGGGGGCGACAGTCCAACGGTTCGACGGTTCGGTCAGGTTATACATATCACCGTATATAGTTCGTCAGCGCGTCAGCCTGCAGTTAATAACAAGTCATCAGGGAAAGGTACGCTGGTAGTCGGCCGATTCTGGTCGATCTAGCCACATGTTGGAAGCGGACTGTAATTGACTTGGAGGGAAGTATGGAGGGTCCCATCGATAAATGGCTCAATATCAAAATATATGTGTTTTCAGAACGTTGCTATAAGTATACCTTGCCAGTGATTAGGGTCATTAGCTTCCGTCAGGGAAATATGGTTAAGGAACCAATACGCCAAACTCGTATTAACGGAACGCAGAACTTGTCATTTTAAGTCTGATGAATGTCGATAATCAGACTAGTGGGAATGACCTTGAAGGGATTGATGCCTATACACTAACAGTATGCGTAGTGTGTACGTATTCAGGGATAAGTCGGAGTCATGCAGAACTGAGAGCAAAACACTGTCGAGGGGCAATAAACTACTTATATGCAAACAACAACCCCGAAATCTCATTGCGTAATGATTCCATCCCCAAGTACGTCGGTGAGTGGATAAAGGAATTGAGCATGGAGGGGCCATTAGTCGGGATTGGTGGTCGTTGTGGAATTAGAGCACAACACATCCTGAGCAACAACCTCCCGCACCGTCGTCATGTTGATCCTTGTTACCATATACGCCAGGAGCACTTCCACCCGGTCCAGTCATCGCGGGACGGCCAGTTTGTTGTTCCTAGAGAACGAGATGAGTGACTGCATCAACACACGGGCAAAGAAAACAGACTTTGTTATATTTCCTAATCTCACGGACGAGGTTACTGAAAGCCTCATCAACATTGATTCGCTGCTTGGCGGACGTCTCAATGAATTTGCATCCAAAATGTTTTGCCAAGTCGCGGCCCTCTATCACCAGTGTTACATAAGGTTAAAACTAAGCACAAGCAAAGATTGAAACAAACTTACCATTCATTCCGACTTGTCGCTCGTACTCGAGATCGCATTTGTTCGCCACCACGATGACGGGGAAGGAGTCTTGGTCTTTCACTCGAAGTATCTGCTGATGGAACGTGCTTATCTCCTCGAAAGAGTTGCGTGATGTGATGGAATACACAAGGAGGAATCCTTCGCCTGTGCGCATGTATTGTTCCCGCATTGCACTGTCAAAGGGTATGGTCAACAAATTATTTTGACCCATATAAACGATAAGACCCAATAAATATTGGGAAGGGATAGTAGAACCAAATCGTGATGTATAAGACACGCACCCGTATTCTTCTTGCCCCGCCGTGTCTAGGACATCAAGAAGCGCGACCTCTTCGTCAATTACGCATTGTTTTCGATACGAGTCTAAGATGCATGCTTCATCATACGAATGCAACGACCATTAGTATACCCACCCTCAATTGTCGGGTCGTATTCATCAACGAAGTGACTTTGAATGAACTGGATTGTCAACGCAGACTTTCCGACACCTGGAGAAAGGAACATCAGCAAACTCCACCTCGCTCTGAATGAAAACGTTCTCCTTACCACCTCCTCCGACAACCACGAGCTTGTACTCCCTCAGAAACTGTGCCTGTACATTGTCGGGTGAGTGCGGGAAGGTTATGTAGGTCAAGTTTCATTCTTAACATACCCTCGACGCCATTTCGACTTTGACCTATCAGGAATTAAGTACAGAGAGAAGCGACTTAAATGGGCACAAACCTATAACAGCCCTACTTTCAGGGAATAAGGGGTGAAGTTTGCGTGACCAAACACTGATAAAATGATCATCGCGCCCCGTGCTCTCAATCAAATTAAACAAGTAGCATCCAGACATGCATATTGCATATGTACACTAAACGTACTGCATACGTTGACTGTGACTGACGTACAGCTTTTGACGTGTACTTGGTTACTCTTAGGACGTATTAGTATTCTCTGTCTCGCAAGTTGGCATGCCAGTGGGGAGTTGCGCTTTTCATCGTTCGGATCAATAACCTTAGACGTATGTGTGTAGTCCATCATGATATCATTTCTCTAGTAGTATGACTTATAAGGCAGCCTCGTGCAGGCTTGTTCTACTCAAAATAGGCTAGTATATTTATATGTAGATGGGATGGATCAAGGAGGGATGCAACTTTCATTTCTGCTGTAGCATGTCTATCACTCCCTCAAGAGTCAGGATAAGCCATAGGTGGCGCCCATGACAAACATATACCGTTCATGGTGGTTCCCTGTCACAAGGGCTATTCAAGAGTAGGAGCGCGCTGGCATGCCTAAACTTATGCCATTCATCACGTCCTATTTTATTTTTGCGGGCACTGCTTGTGGGTAATTTTTGGGTATCAAACACGACTCGGAGTTTGGGGCATAGAGATGTACATGTCCGAAGTGACCCATTTTTGCGTTGGGAATGGTACACGTCTTAAGCCAGCAGTCCACACTTGTGTGGTCACAGATCTGCGATATTCCAGTACAATCATATTATGAGCACATTTTTTTCGTGGTACTTTGTTCGGAACGGCAGGCTGACGCATGCTAGCGTCCATCGCGTCTTGATTATCTCGTTCTCGGGAAGCTAGTATAAGTAACGTCGTATTACGTGTGGCGTGACAACTCTGAGGATGCACGGTGCGCGCTCAACATCTCATCAATTTGCTCGGGTCCGCCAATACCCGAAAATAAGAGGCCCAGCGCTCACAGGCAGATAGATGTAGGACGGGGTGTGTACAAATGATCGTTAGGGCAGGTGTACTGGTCGAAGGGAAAACACCGCCACACAACTGACGAGGATGTTAACGGGCTGATTTCAGGGCGGGTTTACTTTTTGCAAAACAAAACAAAAAACACGAGATTCCACTCACTTGGCAAGTACTTCCTTGTGTTTAATGGACGCCAGAAGTGACAGATGTGTTGACCTCACATCCGATCGTCACTTGAATATAGACTAGGCAGCGAACTGATCTGTGGAGCGCGTGAAAGTGGGTCAGACTCTGTGCACTGGTTTTCCCCCAGTTAGAGTGATTTTAATTTAAAGATGCTGCAGAACACATCGAGTACGAGGGCTAATAGATATGTAAGCCGTTCTGGCATGTTATGTATCAATAAGAAATCGAACAAATACGTAGCGTATCGTTGCAATCAACAACTTATTTTTTCCCCTTGCGCTTTTTGCCCTCAGTTCCGCTTGCTTCGTTCGTACTAAGTTCATCACCACTTGTGCCGCTTGCAAACCCAGATGTTTTCTTTCCAGACTTCGGTTTCTTCAGGTGATGCTCTGGAATCCATTCTTCTTGGTACCCTCCAGTACTTGTAGCAGTGGTAGATGCAACAGGCGTTGAAGCGGTGCGGGTGGTTGTTCTTTTAGGGCGGGATTTCTTAGACTGCGGAACGAAGCTAAGGTAGGCAGTGTATAAGAGGCCACCAAAAATTGCTGTAACCATCAAGTAGGTTGTAACACTACGAAAGAATGTATAGTTTGGCCGTGTCGATGGAGCAATTGACTTACAGCTTCAGGTCAAATATAGACATATCCGGCTCGACAATAGTAACGATAGAGTCGTACGCGGAGACTCGGTATTTAACACCCTGGAGATCGAGGAGAGTTGGTATCGACACAAAGAAAGGTTAAACTTCGACTGACATCGGACAAGTGTTCCAGCCACACATTGAGACGTAAATCGCCGGGCTATAACATACCGCGGTAAGTTTAACAAAATTAGATGTGTCACCGGAAGCACCTTAAATCTGTTCATAAGATGGTGCGTAAGAAAGAGCGTTGAATCGTGAATCGTCAACGTACTCGCTGTAGAACGTGAAAGGCAACTGAAGTTTCACTCCCTCGACCAATGGAGCATCATATTGCATGGCTGTAAGCTTTCCGGCCAATGTTTAGCTACGACATGATCCGAAGATAAAGCAGACACCGAAGGTACATTTTTGACGATGCGATTCGTTGCTGGATCGAGAACAGAGCCGGCCACGCTGACCAATGTGGTCTGTCGATCCGATTTATTCTCCACGCTGAGAGTGAGTAAGTTCTTCTCTCCATTTACAACGTCTTGTCCAAAAATCAGCCTTGGAGCACATCAAATGGTCTTTATGACGTACGACCAAACACATTAGTTTCCGGAAACGAAGCAGTGACCACAATTTCCGGCTCAAAAAGCTCTCCATTACTTGCTGTAAAGAGGATTAGCCAAAAGTGTTAGGTGATTATAGTAAATGGAGGGCTGAAGACGTACATGATGACGCGGCGAGCACCGTGACAAACGCAGCCAAGATGCTCAAAAGAGAAGAAACGCGCATACCGGCCTAGGTTATAAAAACGATGTCTTGGAAACGATGGCGAAGATAAAGCGGTCGGACGAAATGGACTTCAAGATGTGAGTTTTAGCCTACGGACAGTTGTGACTGAGTTATGTAGGTGCCACGAATGCCATTCAAATGTGTTCACGTGACGAGTTCAGATAAACGTCACGTGTTGTAACTTGTGTTCCTGACGCGAAGCGCCGAGCGGTGAGCGGCTCAGCCGCAGCGGTACTTACTGTGTTGAGATTATGTATAACATAAATTATGACTGTCTATGGTGCTCACTGTACCTTTTTTAATTGCCCTTACAATAGCTGATATATGAATACATAGCGCATTGCTCAACGTGCTAGCAAAATGATTTGTTGCTGGTGGCTTGAACCTAAAGCACAAGTGATAGATTATGTTCCACGTGGAATTGTAGAACAGTAACGTCGGTGACTTCAAAAAACGAACACCTAAGGCACAGCATTTGTTTGCCCACCTCCTCAAGGGATCCACTATTACAGATCAGGAAGACACCTTCACAGTATTTCCTTCCGAGAAAATCCATCGGTGAACAATGTACAAAAACTGTTCTTCCACCACACCTCAGTAGGATCAGATTCGCTAAATCTGTCAAGAAGTGTGATCTGGTCATCACATGGGACCCTTTTTCTTTAACAATTCTCGTGCAATCTCCTCCGCATCTGCGGTGGTGTCAGGCAGCCAAAATGCCTATAAAATTTACGTCAGCGACAATACTAACGAACCTTCAAGGAGGGTTACTAACCAGTTCACTTCCTGCACTACACATCATGGCAACCCGAGGGTTGAACCTAACGCATCTCGACGGACCTGGATGTCCATCCAGGGCTACCAGGGGCTGCAGCCGCAGCGGGGGGACCTTCAAATCGACATCACCTGCCCGTGATGGCAAGCTTTGCATGTCCCACACAAACACTTTACCATCCAAGCTACCGCCTATGACGTATTTGCTATCAGGTGTCCAACCAACTTCCTCCCCACTGCTGCCTTTTGCGGGTTCGATGCTGGGGGGTGCACTTAAGGACCTGCGTTCCAATCCGACATGTCCTTCTAATTTGGCGAGAAGATGCCCTTCGAAAGCGTCCATAACATAATGGGCGTCGCCTGAACAACCCACAAGGAGATATTTTCCGTTAGATGAGAAAGCCATCGACGTCATGTAAATGGGCCGAGGAGGGTAGCTGATGAGCGCCAATGTAGGATCTTCAAGCGTGATTACAAGGAACGGGGCTTTGTCAAAATTTGCTTGATCGTATAGAAGTATTCGAGAGTAATGATTGACAGCGACAGCGAAGACAACCCCAGTTGAGTCGTATGCAATGATAGGGTTAGATGGAAGCGTCAAAAGTCCCTTGCATGAAGGTGCGCGAAGATCCCAGAGTCGAACAGTTTTGTCCAATGACCCTGACATGAATCCATCATCTACGGGCGACATTTCCAAGGAGACCACCCTCCCTTTGTGGCCTTTAAAGTATTGCAGGTATTTGTTGTCATGTAATGAATGATATCGAATAGTGTCGTCTTCTTTTGTAGACGCATGTATAATGGCGGTGTTTTTATGCGTGAATCTGGGCAAATCTACGCCATACTTCTTTGAATGAAGCGTTTTGTGATGTCTTTGAAAGGAATGGCGTCAGAAGAAGAAAGAACCTGCTGCTAAAACGAGAACTCGCTTGCCGGTTTTGCAATTATACAATCTGAACGTCTCATCTTCACCTGCAGTTATGACCTGATCACCTCTGTCGTCAAAGCTGATACCCGTTATATGTCTAGGTCCAGAATTCGCTGATCTTTGAGTGTAATTTCCAGGTATTGACGATGGCTGGGGTTCAAGGGCATTCTTAAAAATCTTTGCAGGTTTCAACTTTCCCTACGTACAGTTCGTGTCTGGCATCAAAATGGGGTAGAAAAGCATTGTGCTCACCATTAATGAGTTCGTAAGAGGTATTGTTGCCGGCGCGGTTCCATTGCTGGTACTAGCCTGAGGCGCCATGTTGACAAGGAGTACGGACAGTTTCTGGTCACTCGTATAACGCGATCGGTTTTCGGAGTTTGAAACGACTCTCCTAACATTTTACCAAGTCATGGGCGATGTCGACGAGGCCGCAAGGATGTGGAAAGTCAATAGAACGATCCATGAACTGGTCAAGGATAGGGTAAGCTACCTTGTGCGTTTCGTATAACTCAGCTGAATTCTTGACGTAGGGCTTTCTAGTAGCCGACGAAGAAATTTACATGGATCTTCCAAAGTTCAAGCGCGACTATGCCCTTGACAATGGCGCTGTAGAGTAGGTACCGCATTCATGTTTTTGCCATTGACTATAGCTAAAATGAATGTACAAGTCGTAACAAAATGAATTTCTATACTGCTGCGCGAAATAATCCGACCGACCAAATTTTTGTCTTTTTCTCCGAGGAAAAAAGTGTTGGTGTCAAAACAATGAGGAAGTTTGTAGCTCTTACCACAGATCTATCGTGCTTCGCTCATGTTCAGTCTAGGCTTCTGGGTATTCTTGAGGAGAAGTCTATTCAGCGAGGTATCATTGTGTTTCCTGGAAACATGACTCCATCCGCCCGCAAGGTGAGGCCCTCCATATCTACCCGATCCTCCCGTAATCTAGATCTCTACATCAGGTGATTGTGGCCATGGCGGCCCAGTATCGCTTGGAAGAGTTCTCAGAATCGGATCTGCTGGTCAATATTGTTCACCATACTTTGGTGCCTCGTCACGATGTGCTTTCTCCGGAAGAAAAGAAGACTCTACTGGAAAAATAGTGCGTCTCGTTTTTCTCTTGCTTACGAGGATCGCCTTTTACGTGAAAGTAGCCGCCTGCGAGAAACTCAGTTACCACGCATACAATTAGCGGATCCTGTTGCGCGGTATTATGGCCTTCGGCGGGGACAGGTTGTCAAAATCACAAGACCTAGTGAAACTAGTGGGCGTTACGCGAGCTACCGCATATGCTTTTAGGTCCACTCTCGACGCTTCGGAGCCAGGTCCTAGCTCCCGTTCGCCCTGCGTTCCGACTTTTTGTTTCGTGCTACCTTGTTCAGTTACATGTCTATCCACACTAATGACACAGCTATATGCGCTAATACGCATTTTTACCTCGTGTTGCTCATCTCTTCAGTTTTCTGGCATTATTTTATCACCAAACTGTTGGTTACCACATTCCTCTGCAGTACATCAACTCGTGAATCCCGAAGGGATTGGCACAGCGGGATCCTCGCCAACCTCTGCAGTTACTCCATCTTCTCGCTGTGCCTGCCTACTCCATCCTCGTTCTGTACCTCAGATCAAAGCATGGTAAAGTCGAGTCAAGTAGCTCATAAAAGCCCTGTTCCGAAGCCTGTGGCATTGTCGGTATCCTCGTGACTTTCCGTCTCTCCCTTCAATCCCCGAAACGATGCAGTGTATCTCCAGAACACGTTGCAAGATCTAGGCCTGGTAGGCCAAACCTTCTCGTTAATGATTCAAAATCTTGCTTTCTAGGAATTCTGTATCCTTTATTGTCTTTCAGAAAATTCATCTTAGGAAAACGTGCCTTGCAAATGCGCTATGTATGTCATTATTTACCTCACAGAACAACACGTTTTGGTGTGCGCAAGCCATTGAGCGGTGAGTGCGGGAGCCTTCATTGTTTTGTTAGATTCATTCGCATTCGAATTGTCAGACGACGAGAATGGAGCTTTCCTCGGCAGCCTTTACCCCGAATGCGACGACGCTCGAATGAGTCGCCTACTTATCTCAGTGGTACGTAACAGTTCATATTACTCTTTCTATCAACAGAGTCATCTGTGTTCATATGGGGTTGAGTTGTAAAGCCCTCAGTCCGCGGATCGCCATGATTTTGTACCTCGTCAACCAGCGATCATAGCTATCGTGTTACCTTCTCACACAGGGCGAATCTAAACGATGCACTTACACAGGTTGACACTTTGCCGGTCGTTATACAGCCGTCCAGGAACAAACCAGGACGCATGTTTCGAAGACCCGAGACGAAACTGTGTTGTCCGGCAGATCCTAATGGTTTTACTATCTGTAAGGCAAGGCGATATCCGTTGCGATGACGGTCCACTCCATACCGGAATACATGTAGAATCATGCAATCGGATCTGCTCTGATACGTCATGTTCGATATGCCAGGAATTCTTTGCTGGTACGCATATCTATTAACATGACTAGGTCCTGTCTCTGGTTACTTACCTGAGGTGTGTGTAAGTATTTTACCACTTGCGCAGCTAGAAGATATCTGACCACCTCCTTACGATCAGATTTGTATCAGGTGGCTTTTCATCCGTTCCATTCTCGCTTACATCTGCAATGAATGGCATCTGTATAGCAGACATACTCCTGGCTGCAGCCATGGCCTTTGAAGATGGTAGTCGTTCGTTGCGGCAAAATCTGTCGTCTGCATACCCCTTTCTTTCATACATTGTCTTATGTAACAGACATCTATCTTGTGGAGTTGGACGGTCAGCAGCAGTTAAGGCACTAGGCTAACCCGATATTTGTGTTTGACTCCCACTGACTCCCGTTCCTATTTATGTTAGCTAAGTTGTGGCTATTCTGCATTCTGTTTCATCAGGTTGAGCCTTTGAATGCGTTGGGCACGGGATCTACTGCTTGACATGATGACGCTGTGGAGAGTGCAGCTTGATATGATAGTATGGGTGCACTCCAAACATCGTCGACAGGTGGTTACCACCTTCGCTTTTTTCTCCCATAACCGTACAAGTATCTTTTCCGCCTATCACTGACACCATGCTCATCATCGCTGATGTCCACATTTCCGATGATCAAGGTCGCTATTAGGGCAGACATTCCGGAGCCCAGAGTTTCATCAGACCCACAAAAGTCAAATACAGTTTTTTTTCCCGTGAAGCATGGTTTACGACTCACGGCAAGTAATTTTTCTGTGGCTGAGCGCTACTTCATACCTTATAACCCTACGCACAAGATTCCACAAAGTGTGATTACCGAGTGCGTTTGAGCATAGAGCTCTTATCCCGCGGACAGAAGAGGCCATTACGACACTGGTGATATCAAAGTAACTGAACGCGTGCTTCACACTTACTACGGCTTCAGCATCGGGGTGTCCATGGTGCATAAACGCCACAGAAATTCGCTTCTTCACCAACAATTCCTCACAAGGACCCATATCCGTTTCTGCGATCACCAGGGCACTCCACCCCGATATATCTGAGCATCGCAGGTATAATACATTTGATTCGAGTGTCCAAAGATCATCATGTGCCGAGATTGTTACTTCTCTTACCTGGTCCGTGTTATCTTCGTCGTTTTGCCGCATGCTCTCATAGGCTGGGGTGCTCGGGGAACATCTTTATCGCTGCTGATCTTCCACGACTGCAAGTTGCAAGCAAGGTTTATTTCGAATATGTTTAATGTCTCCAATAAATGTGAACAACACATCTTGACTGTATTTGAAAAGGGTTATACTAGATATTATAGTCACCAGACAAGGTTAGCAAACCTCGGCAAAACAAGCATATCTACTTACGTGAGAGATTCACTTATAGACGCTCTCGACTATTCTTTATTCGCCGTTGTATCCGTTCGATATCCCCTTGCGCAACCACACGCTATAATCTATTAGATCCCGTGCCCGATTCGTAACATGGCCTCCTGATGCGGAAATGAGTTGCACGCAGCGCGAATCGCGCCTTTCGCAATAAATCTACAGATTCGACATGTCAGTATCTGGTTTTTTCACTCAACAGATGAGATCCGTCCTTGGTGTGTTCCCCTTTCAATATCGGCAGAGTCACTTATGAATGAATTTATAATCAGTAAAATATCACCCAGAAGTGCCAGTATAAAGCAGAGATGCTTTATTCCAAAGCCCTCACATTACCCGCCTCTGTCATATCTCCACATCGACCAACGGCATGGGCTCTCCGTACAAACAACTCGTTCTTCCCGACTTTTTGACAGCATGTCCCATAGAGGGCGCTACAAACCCTCATTACGAACAGGGAGCTTCGGAGTCTCGCAGTTGGATCAATAGTTATGATATCTTTACGGATACGAAACGCGCTTTCTTCGTCCTTGGCTCGAATGAACTACTCTGCTCACATACGTACGCGTATGCTGGTTGCGAACAATTCAGAACCTCTTGTGATTTTGTGCGTAACCACTATATACGCGCTCTAGGCCGTTCTCACTGATGTTACAGGTAAACCTTCTTTTCGTCGTTGACGAACTCATAGACGAACAGGGTGGCAAGGATGCCTCGGCTACAGGCAGCATTTTTCTTAATGCGATGCAATATGACACTTGGGATGATCACTCGATCTTTGCTAAGATGACCAAGGAGTTCGTCCCTGTTTCCCTTGCCTAACAATCAACAATCTGATATTTTGCAGGTTTCGAGCGCGATTTCTTCGTATCGCTGGCCCAAAAACAACCGCCCGTTTTTTAACTCACTGGAAGGACTACTGCGCCGCTGTCGTAACAGAAGCTGAACTTCGGGAGAAAGGGGAAGTCTTAGGCGTTGAATCGTTTGTCACCTTACGCCGTGAAAACAGTGCTGTTCGACTTTGCTTTAGCCTCATCGAGTCATGCTGTGGAACCGACTTGCCAGACGAGGTATTTGAAAATGCAACGTTCATGGAAATTTATTGGGCAGCAGTCGACCACGTCTGCTGGACTAATGTGAGTCTCATCCTACCTGGTTATCAGCAAGAAAATAATTAGACGTTCAAAGGATGTCTATTCATATGACATGGAGCAGAGCAAAGGGATCAGTGGAAACAATATCATTACAGTCCTCATGCACAATCGACAAATGGACCTCCAGACAGCAGTGGATCACGCAGGAGCTCACTGCGAAGAGCTTATGTCGTGTTTTATCGCATCGCAAGCGCAGCTACCGACGTGGGGCTCTGTCGTCGATTCACAAATAGCTCGATATATTGCAGGGCTGGGACGTTGGATGAAAGGAAACCTCGAGTGAGTTCCATCTGCTACGATCACATACTAGCTACTAATAATATTGCAATTCAGTTGGAGCTTTGAAACACAACGGTATTTTGGTCTCAAGCATTCTGAGATCAAGCTTACCCGCACTGTGACTTTGCGACCACAAGAGCCTCCCAAGGAGCTCGCTCAACCGTGAGTCTGGTAGAACTTAGATGTCGCCGCGGCGTGGCCACACGAAAACTTGACTTCCTCTATCTCTGCTCTCCTGTTTATTCATAAGTATAATTTACTACATAAATATTTACACGCTCCGCGCAATTACGCATGTACAATACGTTGTAAGCAACTCGACTTTGCCAAGTGTTAAATGAAGTGAGATTAGACCCTGGCCCCAGCCTTTCGGCATCGATCATTTGACTGCGTACCAATTTCTGATTGGATATTCTAATCTTGCTGGAGTGATCGGGCTGTCGAAGAGATGATCTTGAGTTGTAGATCAGGGTCAAAAACTGATTTCGACTGTAAGTGTGGTACCCAGACTGACATTGGCCATGTCGAATCCGTTCCAGAACCACTGTGGTTGATCATATTCAAACAGTCAAATGCTATCCACAATACTAGGAATGGCATCAATATCGGTGCTACGTAGTCAGAGAAGTGCTGTTACAGCAGACAAATTCTATACAAATACAGGCATTTCAGGCTCCACGTTCTACTGCCATATAGATAGTTCACGTCTAATAGATTCGTCCAATCATGTGGATTGACATTCAGACATATAGCCAGTTCCCAAGCCCGTCTGCCCAAGCTGTAAGATCCCCGGTAGAGGTAGTCTCGAATGCTGGGCGTAGAGGGTCAGATTTACGTGTGGCTGCTGTATCGCTGAACGCAGCATCTGGTATAGGTGTTTCTGGGGATGTCACCTGGCCGAGGTCCTGTACTGGGCGAGTAGCAGATCTACGGTTGCGATGATGTCCATATGGCGACAAAACTCCGAGTCCACTTCCGCCAACAGATGTGAGATACGGTTGGAAGTCCTCGCGGATCAGAGCACTAATTAGATCCTGCAGGGCTTGTACCTTGAAATCTGGGGGTGATGACGATATGTGAGATCGCTTGATTGCTGACTGAAGGACTCCTTATACGCACTATCCGGTACTAATGTGACCGCACACCCACCACCGCCGGCCCCCGTGAGCTTGGTGCTTAGATGATAAGGTCCCGCTGCCGTCGTGGCTCTAATAGACTCCAACGAGGGATGCGATACTCCCAGTTCTGCAAGATGTTTATGATTTTCGCGAATGAGAGCCTATGACGTGGGGCAGGTACATGTGTTAGTACACATAAGTTTGAAGCAAGGCAAATAGCTCACAGACAACACGGATATCAATGATTCACGAGGCAACTCCGGATCCGCCAAAACCCTTCTGGCCTCATCGCTAATACTCTGAATGGTCTCCATGATGCCATTAACTAGTTCTGGTTCCTAGAATTGTATGACCGTGGATTAGCCTCAGTCTCTTCGCCAACTAATGTTCCGGGATCCTTACGTTCGCCTTTTTTTGTCCGACACCGGCAACAAGCTTCTTCGTATCTCGCGGAACCTTTGAATTGGTCAATAAGAATTGCAGGGACTTGAATCTAGGGACATGATCCGTCAGGTACGCTTTCAAGTCCATTGGAAAGGTTCAGGTCTTACCCCTGGATTACTTCCATTCCACTTTTCCTCGCAAAACCAGCACGAGTATATGCCAAGGCACCGCCGAAGACTGAGACACTGTTATCTACACCACTCGGGTTACCATGGAGTACTTTCTCCGCCACAAATGCCCATCGATTGACTTCTTCCGCCACTGTCGGTGGGATAGCCCGTCGGTCTTGATGAGATATGTGGGCTGTGGATGTAGGGGCCGGAGGTTGTGGTAAGGTGATCCGTCGTTGGAGCAACAACAGTGCCGATGCTGCGCAAGTGGAGAAAGATGCAGAAGAGCCGAGGCCTGCACCGACAGGGAGTGTTGATCGCGCGGTGAAATTGATTGAAAGCCTGTCATTAAGGGGTAAGTGTTATGAAGTCCGCGGCTATGATTTCAACATACTTTTCTCCGTCCTTTGCAAGGATTAGATACATGTAGAGGAATGCCAAAGATGCGGCATGGGCAGCCTTTCTGTCTTGGCCGAGTTCTTTCAAAGGCCCTGCGGAAATGGCATCGATCAGTTTCTGATCTAGTACCTCCGGGTGTTCGTCGCCCGCAGGTATGGGTGTCACGGTATCCCAAGGCAATGTGTCGATGTCCCATTCATAATAGAAGTTCTCGATGTCGCTGAAATGGACAGAAAGCTTTCCATCGTTTCTAGGGGTCGCAAGGCCATAGCACCGGAGGTCCACTGAAGCAGCAATTGCAGTCTACATAATCGGTCAGTAAGCATATTTCAAGGTGCCTGAGAAGGGGGGAAAGGTTCTCCGGAAATGAATGAGACAGACGGGAGAACGTCCAACGTCCCTGATTATCTTATGATTGATACTCACCACGCCGTAAACAACTGCATGCTCGCCAAACAAGATGACCTTTCCAGGTGCGCTAACAAAAACCTCCCCAGTAATATTTCCTCCACCTAACGCTAACTGCTCGACCGCTCGAGAGATAGTCTCTCCAACACCACGAACAGGCACGCGGACAAATTTACTTTGAGGCACATTGAACTCGATAGCACCTGCAGCAATGAGCGCGCGCTCTAGGTCGTCCAAGAGATCATATGGATCCTCGATGCCAACACACAATCGAATGAGATCCTCTGGTAAACCACGAGCTGCACGAACGGCCGGGTCGATGGATGCGTGTCTATGCAAATCAACAATAGTTAGCACAATCGCACTCTGCTCATAAAAAAGGTATTGTACTCACGACATGACACAGGGCATGCTGATCAAGCTATTCACGCAGCCAAAACTCACGCTGATGCCCCATAATCTCGTCCCGCCAACTATACATTCGCTTAGAGCTTTACTACCCGTCTCGAAACTCAGGACTGCCCCATTCCCATCTGCGATTCTCCCGTGAATATCCCTTCCTGGGTGATCAGAAATTCCAGGATAGTTCACGTGGAACCCTAGCATGTTAAGATAATCTGCAACCATATTTGCAGTGGTCTGCTGGCGGTCCATACGAAGGGCAAGTGTTTTAATTCCGCGGAGAAGGAGGAAAGCATCGATCGGGGCAAGCGCATTGCCAACAGAGTTGATTGTAAACGCTAGTTGCTATTTACCTCTTCTCAGAAAGCAGGTATACGGCATAGTGATATACAACGTTACCTTCGCGATATCATCCCTGTTGCAGACTATAACACCTGCCATGAGATCATGGTGTCCACTGAGATATTTGGTGGCACTGTCGTACACGATGTCGGCGCCATGTTCTAAGGGTCTTTGTAGATATGGGCTCATCATGGTATTATCCACGACAACTATGGCGTTTTGAGCGCGTTCTTTGACATCCTTACTGATGGTTGCCAGATCAGCGATTTTAAGCAAAGGGTTAGTGGGGGATTCCAGCAGGACCATAGCAGTCTTCGTCGGATGTATGAGGGCATGTAGCGATGTAGGATCAGTCGTGTCAACGTGGTGCACCGTAACGCCGACATGGCTCTGAATGTATGTGAGAAGACGGTTGGTCCCTCCATACAGATCGTCTCCTGCTATGACTTCGTCTCCGGGCTTGAGGATTCGGAGGATAACATCAAGGGCAGCCATGCCGGAGGAAACGGCAAAAGCATGATCAGCAGAAGATATTTTGGCAATGTGGTGTTCTGCAAATACGATCTACTGAGCGAAGTGATTTGAAAACCACATAATAACTTACCGAGGTAACTTCTAGTGGGATTACCACTCCTGCTATAGTCATACTCGTTGCCCACGCCCTTGAAAGTAGCTGATTGGTAGATTGGGACGGAACTGCTCCCATATTGATCTTTCATAGTAGGGTTTTCTACTGTCGCACATAAGGTCGAGAACCTGTACGGTTTACGTGGCCTTATCGGAGATTCAGGCTCTGGCGTAGGCAGGTCATGTATGATTGCTTGGACCGATGATTTGGGGTCAATGGATGGCGCCATATCGTATCTAAATTTTTACGTTGCGTAACGCGTCTAGCCCCCGGTTGTTGTGAGATACGCCGAGGGTATAGATGTAGAGAGGAGGAAAAGAAGATGGATACTCTAATGTTGAGTGTACAAAGTTTGAATTGAAATGGTGCGATTGCGTGCTTAACGTCACTTTTGTAACCCAGAGTCGACAACTTCAATCAGCCGATCAGTCCGAAATTCTATGCCACCGAAGAGATCTAGGGAGCAACGTAGGGATTTCGTTCTTAATAAAGGGCACCAGACTGAACATGCCCGTATACTAGATGCTCGGCAAGCACACAATGCCACTACCAGCACACAAGGTTTGTCATCCGAGATTATCGCTAAGCGAACAAAGCGCCATCTTGACGAGCTCGAGGTAAGATAGCCCTGGATGTCTGCGTGGTATATCATTAACATACTTCAAGCGGTCGAATTATGCGGAAACCAATCTTCTAGCTGGTGAAGACGATGAAGAGGGCGGTAGCAAGAAAGGACGAGCGCGACAAACTATCTCTGACAAACGCAATCTTAATATCAAGGGTTCATCCGCGGCCGCAAAAAAGAAGAAGTCAACGATGAGTGTTCGTACCGCGTTGCTTTACCGCAAGAACCTCTCAACTCTCATCGAGGAATCAGTATGCAGTGTGACTTCTGCTCCTTGGGGGAAGCTCATTCAGCTCTCTCTGTTTCAGAACATCGCGTCTCTTTCGCCTTCTATTCCAACGTATTTGACTGCCCTCACACCTCCCTCCGCATACCCTCCGCGAATGCTATGTTCTGTATGCGGATATTGGGGAGCGTACCGATGTCGTCGGTGTGCCATGCCGTACTGTGATCGGAATTGCGAAGTAGTCCACTCTGAGACTCGTTGCGAAAAACGGGTGGTATGAACTCAAGAACCAGTTGTTCTTCGACTTCACTGTCGAGTCGTGGACCACTTATGCTGACTCTCAGTGAGGAGTACACAAGTTCTGGCGATTCGCTGGTGGATGTCCTTCGGTTGCTCCGTGGATTCGGGACGCAAGTCCTTGAAGGCATCATGCAAACTGCTTCTGGAATCACATCTGAGGGCTGAATTCAGTACCCTTATGGAATGTCGTACGTATAACAACTTGAAGGGACACCACACCACACCATCACAGGTCAATTCATTTTTTGTAGTGAGTTGTATTGTGCCGGTGATCATGGTTAAGATGACCTTCATGATGTTCATTGAACGCCTTGCTAAATGGAATAGAAATCACAGGTATATGCTACCGGTGTTGAAGTGTACTCTCAGTTGAGAACGCCACCGAGTTACGGTGCCACCCGTAATATGGCTGTGCGCACTGCAGTCTGCCAATAAGCAGCTCGTCGGGACGAATAACAAAAGCCATTTTCTGCAGGAACACCAACGACATATGTTTTGGCTGTTACGGAGGGTACTCAAGTCAATTTGACTGTCGAAAGGCAAACGCTCTTCCGCCAACGGCCCAAGGGCCGAAATATGAAGTCACGTGACGAGAGTTCATCAAAATTGGGAGTCATGTAGTCAAGCAAAACGGCCGAAAAAAAGAGGTTATAGATAGCTCATATAAAGCCGCGATTGTGACTCTTACATACATCTCCCATCTACTCCGTTTTACATTTCAAAATGTGCCCCCACGAAAATGGTGATGTTCTACCTTCAGAACCTAGTGACATGGTTGCAGTGCCCTTGACAAACGGCCATGGCCCGCAAATCAATGGAAAGCGGGGAACACAACCTAGAATAAACACCGTTTCTACCCAGGAACAGAGAAATCCTTATGCACCTCGTGCTTCTGATTTCCTTTCAAACATCTCAAATTTCAATATTATTGAGAGCACGCTTCGAGGTACGTGCTCCTAACACTGGACGTAATTCAGCTTTTCACCTGTCTTTCGTCAGAGGGCGAACAGTTTGCTAATGCGTTCTTCGACACCAAAACTAAAATCGCGATTGCCAAGGCCTTAGATGCCTTCGGAGTCGAATACATTGAATTGACGTCTCCTGCCGCCTCAGAACAATCCAGAATGGATTGTGAGGCGATCTGCAAGCTTGGATTGAAGTCCAAGATCCTCACTCACATCCGTTGTCATATGGACGATGCTCGAATTGCAGTTGAGACCGGTAAGTACGGCGTACGTCGCTTTCGTTTGGTATTGACTTGTTTTTAGGTGTGGATGGCGTTGATGTTGTCATTGGCACTTCATCCTTCCTCCGAGAATTCTCACATGGAAAGGACATGGCATACATTACCAAGACAGCCATCGAGGTCATCGAATTCGTCAAGTCTAAGGGCATTGAGGTCCGATTCTCATCAGAGGATTCCTTCCGCTCAGACCTCGTTGATCTCCTGTCGATCTATCAAACTGTCGACAAGATCGGTGTCCAAAGAGTTGGCATTGCGGATACAGTCGGCTGTGCGAACCCGCGACAAGTTTACGACCTCGTAAGAACATTAAGAGGGGTTGTGGGGTGTGACATTGAGCTCCATCTGCACAATGATACCGGCATGGGTAAGCTTCACATCGACTCTGTTCGTTTGTAAATTATCTCATGCTTGTTTCAGCCATCGCAAATGCCTATACCGCACTCGAAGCTGGTGCAACACATATCGATACCTGTATGTCCCTCGACTCTTCGGAAACCATTCCATTCTGACCATACATGCCCAGCTGTCCTGGGCATCGGCGAGCGCGTTGGTATTACGCCGCTTGGAGGCCTCATTGCATGTCTCTATGCAGCGAATCCCGAATACGTCAAGTCCAAGTACAACCTACCTATGCTCCGTGAAATTGAAAATCTTGTAGCTGAGGCTGTCGAGGTCAATATACCATTTATGAATCCTATTACGTTGGTCTGTATTTTCTCCCTACCGGGCCCCTTCTCATGTTTGTGGTTTAGTGGATATTGTGCGTTCACACACAAGGCTGGTATTCACGCCAAGGCTATCTTGAACAACCCAAGCACATACGAGATCCTTAAGCCTGAGGATTTCGGCCTGACACGTTATGTCTCCATCGGGCGAGTCGTCTCAATTTTCTGGAGATACCGTGTCCTAATCTCTATTACAGACATCGACTTACTGGATGGAATGCTGTCAAGTCGCGTGTTGAGCAACTAGGACTAGCCTTGACGGACGACGAGGTTTGTTCACCTCCAAACTGTCCACACTCCCTTCTCATTCACCATTCGGGTAACAGATCAAGGATGCAACGATGAAAATCAAGGAACTCGCAGACGTCCGAACTCAATCAATGGATGATGTAGATTCACTCCTCCGTGTCTACCACTCTGGTATCCAGTCTGGTCAACTTGCGGTTGGCCAGAAGGAGGCTCTCGACCGCCTGTTGAAGAAGCACCGAGAACAAGCGCAGATCGAAAAATCTGCCCCCATTTCGAACTAAACAACGCACGCGGAGAATTTTAAAAATGAGGAACGAAAGCTCGACATGTACAATGTGTATAAAATGGACAACTACGTCCACAATTGGCTTTGTTAATTCTATTACATGGAGGCCAGTGCTCAGCGCTCAGTCTCATCCATGACATCCACCGCACCTGTATATAAATGAAATAAAATTTGCGGTGATCTACAATGATACATATATAAGCTACAGCGAGATGGAGATGGACAGCACAGCGACAAATAGAGTTGCACGACAGATTTTTGTACACTAAAAGATTAGAGGCACCAGGGGGTTACCAGTCCTGGTGCCGGAGAAGCCCAAATATGCTAAACGAATGTTAAAAAGTCCCTTTGCAATCTTACCACTTTGAAATTGACACCCTGCTAGTGACACGTCACTGCTATGAGATCCCCAATCTGTGGAACATCTCGTCTAGGGTTTTGAAGGCGACTGGCTTTACGAGACTAGAACAATGCATCGTCAGATGGACTGCTCAACTGACAATGCACTAATGCTTACTAGCCGTCAACGCCTGCTTCGAAGGCTCGCCGTTTGTCTTCTAATGAGGACATCCCTGTCAAGGCGAGGATACGCGCCGGGGGGGTGTCTTTTGGACATTCAGACTCTCCACGCGCTGACTCGATCTGCCGGATCTCTGTCGTAGCAGCTACACCTGCAAGGGATCTAATACGAGGTTACAACATCAAAACTCTCAGCTTACCATCAAGTACGGGCATCGATAGGTCCAGCAGCACCACGCTAAACGTTTTATTAGAAAGAGGAGTAACGAGGACGCCAAACCACATACTCGAACGGACCCTCACGCTGATATACCGAAACACCATCGCGTCCATCCACGGCATCTCGAAAGTCATAGCCCTATAACAAGTTAACATATAGGCATTGAAACTTTCAAAGTTGATATTCTGATATATTACCTTGTTAGATAGCCATTTCAATCTGTGATATCACGCATCAGAATTGTCGTATACTTCCAAGACGGTTTAGCTTACAGCAAGTTTCTGAGTATACTGTTATCTTCCACCACCAACACCCTGAATTTACGATTTGTCGTGTCGACTGTGCCGATCGATGATTTGAGCAGTGAACCACTGGACCCAACAGTGATCGTCGGCAAGACTGTGTCCGATTCGACAGCCTCGGTTGTCTCCGTTGTGGAGGACAGCGTTCGCCACGACGGGGCATCTGGATGTGCCGTCGTCGAACGCTGCGACATTACAGGTCGACGTGGATATCGATAAGATGAAAGATGGGTCTCCTCAGAATTACGCCGAGGTATGGAGGTACAAGTTGTCAATTTTTCTGTTTCGTCGAAGGAAGGAGAATTTCGGTGATGTTCTTTACGCCACAATTCGTTGGAAGGGGTATCTCGTGGCTGCGATCCGATTTTGAAGGCATGTAGACTTAGCTTGAGGATAGAGCGAAGGCGTGACGGTCCACCGGGTTTATATAAGATACGACAGAATCCACCCATTCGTTCATGTTCGGTTGCGATAGCCATCATCGTTAGGTTCCCTCGTAATGCTGACAGGATTATGAAGGGCTTGCTCGTGTCATGCCGTTCTGTTGCAGCGAAGACGGGTGAAGGATCATCATTCAGGATGACGATATCTCCATAGCCGTCTCCTATATAAAGTTCAAAACCCCACCACGTTGTAATATATGTTCGCAGCACTCGATGAAGTAGCTGAACACCTTGGTGCGGTGAGTCGAATCCGACCAGAGAAACAGTTGGACACTTGTCTCCGTCCGTTACAAGAGGTTCCATGTCAGGTGGGACTCCGGAATGATCACCATCAGATCTTTCAGATGAGAAAGTGACTTTGATTTCTGTACCAACACCTTCTTCACTCCAGACTTCAACCTTTCCACCAACGCTTTCCGACGTAACGATGCTATTAACAATAGCAAGTCCAAGTCCAGTCCCAGCTTGCAGCGGATTTTCTTGGGAGAAAGGGTGGAAGAGTTGATTCTGTGAAGTATGTTTAGCAACGAAGAGATAGACGTCAATGGCTAAAGTACCTTGAGAAAGTTCTGACTGATGCCCTGCACGAGAGTCAGTATGTGTATTAACAAATATCATGTCTTCCGACCTTGCCAGTATCCAGTACAACTAGCTCTATCTTGACCTTGTTCGGAGGGTCGTCTTCTGTACGCCGTAATTCTCGAAGCATGACATGCACGAGGCCACTCTATTAAACAAGAAGACCTATGAGAAAACT
>QOVE01001796.1:1538-17998 GCA_003521275.1 Tricholoma sp. MG99
TCCAGGACTTGCTCTGGCCAACTTCAAAAACCACATACTCCTTTAGCCATACATTAGCGATATCAGTATCTTCAGGAGGACTCGCCTTACAAATGCTGTGATGAAGGCACTGTTAATTTGAGATCAATGAATTTGCTGACTGGGATGAGCTAATTTCTGACTTGGAGTCCATGCGCTGTGATAGAACCTTCCTACTTTGAAGCTTGAGGACATTTAGCCATGTTTACTGCTTAATTTGACCAGGGATTAATTATTGCTGAACCGCGGAAGTTCTCCTACCATAATTGGATATAGGAGAGCATTACCATGTTAAGAAAGTGCGAGTTGGCACATGCATGCAGCATGCTATAGGCACCATAGCCCCATTTCCTCCACCGGGCCCATGGGTCTTGTGTTTTAGGCCCGTACTTCCGCAAGAAATGAGTTCCTTTGTAAGGGACTAGGAAAATACTTACTTTGAGGAGTCCATCTTCGGGCAACTGGGCTAAGAAAGGATAGCGAAACTCAGACTACCCTCATACTCACAGTGACATCGAAAAAACATAAGAGATGCTTGATTTATCCCAAGCTTTCTGAAGGTTTATCATTACTATATTTGTGTACACAAAAGATATCTATTTATGGTATAAGCTTGGATTCCGGTGAAGAGGATGTGCACTTAGCAAGCAGAATATGACTTGCCTTGTATGACTAAGTTGAGTCTTTCTTGTGTCCTGCCACTTTTGTTAGTAGTAGTGTTTGGGGTGAACTCGAGAGTGAAATAAAGGAACTTTCATGACCATGCTCGAGAAGTTGTTCATAAGAGATGATGACAAAGCAGTGAGAACTTGAACATGATCATGATGCATGGCAATGTATTATACTTACAGCTCCAACCATTTAGGATAGGCATATGGAAATTGATGATCAGGACACCAAGGAGGGCCTGCACCACGACAACTGCAAATGATGCTATTTATGGTGCAAAAGTGCTGTGAATTGTTGGCAAATGGACAAACACCATACTCTGACACATCCCCAAACAGGTAGGTTTGTAAGGATAGAATTACCATCCATGCCACTTGGAAACTCTCTCAATAATTTCTACATATCCTTGAGTCTATATGATGACTTATTCAGAGTTCTAAGATAGGAATCTTAGGCACCATGATAGGAAAGGAAGGTGCACATGTGCATTGGCATATGCATTTGTACTGTAACCTTCATCAATTACCACTTCCAACTGTGTGAGACTCTGATTCATGCATGAATGGGTTATGTTCAAAAGAAAACATCTTAATAAGTACATTTAGCCAAGTCAACCATGTGGAGGATTTAGAAGCCTGAAGTCCATGGTCACGGTGTTCAAAAACATTTGGAAGTTTGAATTTGAGCCTGTTTGAGGTCATAGAAATATTTAGGAGTGTTTGCCCAAGGGTTATTATATTAGTAACACTGCAGCGCTGTAGTCTTGGTTCTTACTTACAATGCACATCAACCCAACTGCAGTCTATCATTGGTTCGAACGCATAGTGCAACAAAAAGCCCTGTCGACTATTGACAGCCACCCAGACGAAACCCACTACCACAATCTGTCAAATTGCTCATCTTGCTCACCACCTCCTACCGATATATCTGACTCAGAATCAGAAGACTCATATTTTCCCAGTGATATACTCGAGCACCATAGTCCTGCAGCCTTCCTGCAGCTCTATCCATCCCTGGATGTAATAAATCGCCTCATTTCTCAGCTATTAATGACCCGAGTGAGCATGGGAACTATCAAGGCATCGCTTCCACAGAAGGACTCCATACCACATATGGCCATTTCATGCCTATCTGGTCTTTTAGAACATAATCTTTTCATAGCCCACCCTTGTTTTTCGCAATGTTGCAACTGTGGAGGCCGAATTCTCTCGGCTGTCGGAGCTTAGGGAGCTTTTACGCATTGAACAGATCTGTCTCCTGGTGAAGGACAGCTATACAGGAATGCGTAGCAAAGAGATGGTGTTGGAGCTGGAGATGGTGATAGCTAGAGTCTGTGAAGGCATAAGCCTTCTGCAGAGTGGTTGTGAGGAATACAGTTTGATGCTTGATTTCACTGGAATCAACGATCGCCGCCGGCTTGCCCTGCCAGATCTTCATCCCTACAAAGTTCTTCTGGAATACATGGATGCTACTGGTGCTGAGAGATTTGCCACTTTTGGCAGTTATGACAAATCGAACACAGGATTCAAGGACTACGAACAATCTATACACAGTTGCGAAGGTCACCTGTTTGTACATCCCTACATACGACATCCTGTTTCCTGGGGAAGGTTCTTCTAGGAAGGTTGATCACTGTGAGCAAGTGCTATATGATGCTGGCCATAGCTAATGAAGCCTGCAACAGGTTGTTAAAATGGATGAAGACAGGCTGCGGCCTTTTGCTTTATTTGCTATGTAGCCTTTAGTTGTCACCAGCCTTTCACAGTTTTATTAGTGAAGAATAGTATCTTCACATGAGTTACTCACCTCCCAGGATGCATTCACATCAGTGCGACAGAAATGATTCAGCGCCGCCCACCATGTCATAAAGCGGTCACAGTGGATGCACTGAAGGAACAAGCATACAAAATCCTCCTCTAAAACGCCCGTGCCATGGCTGTAGCAATCCAGATGGAGCATCATGAGGCTATCGCTGTATAATGAGTCATAGGATGCTGGGTCGGTTGGGCATTCGTGATATTCCTTGCTTTGGTTCATCATTAATCTCAGGCAGGAGAGACACTGCGAAAAGAGTTGGCGAAATTGCATATCGCAGATGCTGGCATTGGAGGATGCATCAAGCAAAGGCTTGAGTTTCTTGTATGACTCCAAGGTGTGAGGATCAAACATCAAAATATCCATGTCTAGATCACCACATTGTTCATGGCATGCAGTCACGAATCATACACAAACTCACTGGTGACAGTGGATTGCCAGAATTTCGCAGCACCAAGCCTGATTGCAGCAGACACTGAATGCTTCTTCATATTGCTCGGATATGGAAGAGAGACAAAAAACACACCACTGAGCAGCAGAGTTCGATGCTCATCATGCTGATGGCTGAAGATCATGCCACCCCTCATGGCCTGTCCCTCTGAGCCACATGTAAAACCAGCACTGCGCTAGCGATCATCTGGTCAGTTCCAGGAAGTGCATCTGGAGTGGGGTCTGGAGCGCGTGAGGCCTGAGGGGATTGAAATGGCAAGTCTGAGCTGCTGATGGAACTCATAGTCATGGAGCAGTTGCAAATGGACTTGAGTGATGCCATTTTATCCTATGGGAGCAGTGGTTCACATACTTTAATAGGATGTAAAAGGGAGAAGGGGGAGCAATTACCATGATCATTTTGCTATTCCATAATTGGCAACAAGCTGTCGCCATCACACCCTATCCGCGAATGATATGAACTCATCTGAGCAAAATCAGATGCCAGGATTATGCACAAGACAAGACAGGGCAAGACTCGATTTACGTCTGAGGTGGCCTCGGAGCCTGGCAATCACCAGGTCTTTCAAGCTGCAGCGGACCTTCGCTTCAAGAATGCTGCGAAAGGAAAGGTGATGCAACTCAAATTTGTGAGAAGCAGCTTCTCTCGCCTGGAATGGTGTTCTAGCATTATCCTGTTCCTCTTGACTCTGCAGCAACAGCAGCCAGAGTCCATACACACTCCTGGAGAACTTGAAGATCATTGAGGTCACGTGTCGCACATTCTGAGTCGCGTCGGACGCGTCTTTGTTGATCGATCAATGGCAAAGACGCGTCCAACACGACACGACACGATCACGTATGATCACATGTACTCACTGTGTTTGTAGTATAAAGATCGACTCCTGCTGGCACATACTGATCAAGATGGTTGCCCTAGCAGAATCGCCACGCGTGCTCCTCACTGCCGAGCTTGATGACACGCAGGTGCAACTCCGTCTTAGCACACCTCATTCGCCTACCCACGGCTTCCAAAGCACCTCCTCTCTGCCTCTGACCCCAATGCAAGCACAAGGACAACGCGCAGCTGTTTGTGAGCTAAGGTATGCACATGTGCTCCTTGAGGCAGAAGCTTAACGGACTCACCTCACATGCCTTGCCCTCAGTCCCACAGCTAATGGGCAGGCGCTTTTCTCTGAAGCGCCTCTCTACGAAACCCCCTGCAGTATGCAGGCACTTCTTGAGGGCTACTTAGCTGATGCAGGCCCAGCAAGAGGTGGCGCCACCGCCAGCGCACACCATGCTGAGGCAAACGAGGACTTCCTCGCTCTTCAATCAAGTAGGTCAAGGCCTCCGCTCAGCGAGGCGCAGGAAGTCGGCAGCGCGGAGCTGAGCTTGGACCTCAGCGAGCTGGATGTGCCAGAGTCCCAGGCTCAAAGCGAGAGGAAAGTGCGCGAGATGGGCGCGCGCTGCGGTCTTTGGACGTGAGCAGCTGCCGATCTTCCTTGCAGAACCCACTCACACCCCGAGCAGCAGCAGCATCCCTTGCGATCCCAAGCCAAGGCCGAGCCCTGCTGCGGCTCGGAAAAAGCGAACGCGAACACAAGCTGCTCCAGATGACACACGCTTGGAGCCCGGGGAGGTGCGTGTGGGCATGGCTCCTCGGGTTCTTGAAGAGGGCGAGCTCCACGAGCGGAGGGTAAGGAAGAGGGGCCACGGAACGCAGAGACCACGTGCCGGGCAGGCGACGCAGGAGCAGAGGCGGGGGGGCACGATGGGCAAAAGCAGGATGCGCCGACTGCGCGCACGCGCTTTTCGCGATAGCGAGGCCATCTTCGCCGACTCCTTTTCGATCTCTGAGAACGGCCTCGCGTCCTCAACTGGCTGGCAAGGCCGAGCACCGGCAAAGAAAACCCAGGTCGAGCTCGAGGCGCTTTACCGAAGTGGTGAGATCACTGAGCTCCTCAGCGCGTTCTACCCAGTTCCCTATGCCACACCGCCGAGGTCAGCGTTCCTTTCCTCGCTGCTCTCCAAGCGACTGACTCCCCCGCGTGCCTTGCAGCCCTGACAGGGAGCGCGGCGCAGCATTCATTGATCAGGACGGCTGCACCTTCATGTACAGGTCCTTTCGCATGCCCTGGCTCCCTGCACTCGCAAGCGACCTCTCCAAGGCAATCGAGGGATTGCTCCAGGACACACTTAGCAGCAAAGTCGTGGAGAACCAGCATCGAGGTGGCCTGCGTGGGCCGCACTACCCATGCATTGTTGGGCACTGCCGCCAGTACCAAAAGGTGAGACAGAGCCTCCAAGCTTGTGAGACCATGCATCTAACTGCCACCCAGCACCCTGACCTCACAGCCTTTCACAAAACGAACCGCTTGAAGGTCAGGGAGTTCATCCAGAGCTCCGTCATCGTTCGGATAGTGTGAGTGAAATCAGTGCGCCCTGCACTCAGCTCTGACCACACGCAGCTGGTGGGTTGAGTTCATAGTTCGAGAGGTTTTTCCTGGGGTTGCAGATCGATTGGACAAGTCTGCCAGGTGGCACAAGAAGCACTGGGGCATCACCCCTCTCTTTGGTTTGTATTGGAACCTCTGCATCAATGCAGCCTTCCCAAAGCAGCCTCATGTCCACTGTGTCCCACACATTGATAGGAACAATATAGTTAGAATCTGTGCTCTGTTGGTCTATGAGCTTCCAGGAGGTGAGCAACCCCACCCACTCTCTGCCAACTTGCTCACTTTGTTGAGGAAGCCTGCTTCAATCATACTCAGAGATCATGGCTAGTCATCTGGGAGGCTGGAGTTGTGATAGAGCTCCCACCCTGGGTCCTCCTGCTCTACCCCTCCTCCCTCCTATATCACTTCAATATAGACATTGCAGGTGAGCATCCCTGAATCCCAGGGCTCCCCTTCTGATTCTGCTTTAGACATCCACTTTGTGCCTGTTGATGGCAGGCAGCGCCCAACTCCAGAAAACTCCAGGCCCCTCCAAGAGGGAGATGAGCATGGCTGGGGAAGCCTTGTCTTCTTCAACCAGGCCACAATGTACCAATCCTCAGAGATGAAATTGCTCCACAGTCCCGGAGGCAATCAAAGCAGGAGGCTCAGGTCTAACTGACTATCCCAAGAGTGCTCAGGAGGCATTTACAAAGTATGCTAAGTGGGTGCCTGTGCAAGGAGCTGAGTGAGAAGAGGAATTTTTGAAGTAGAAGTAGAAGTAGAAGTAGAAGTTTGAGTTTCTTCCAGCTTTCAATAGAGTTGCAGACTAGAAACAATCATAAGCTAATCAATTGCTTACTGCAAACACAACACCTCCACATCAGCATTATGGAGTAAAAGACTGGCTCATCTCAGAGTCCTGGAAAGAGGTCATTACAGGATTGAATTCTCATATGCATCACCACAAGAACTACCAATCGAGACTTGATTCAAACTACGGCTGTACATTGACCATTACACAGTGCCATCTGATGGCATGTGTACCCTCAGGACCTTGGGCCTTGCCTTCAAGGTATGGTGTATGGGTATGGATGTATGCTTTTTTGACCATACAAAAGATTACTGAGTCCTATAAATAGAAATGCTGACCAACTTCCAAGTCATTGAGTTTCAATCACAATAACTGACAACAACAATGCTAACAATGGCAAGCTTTCCGAGTTCTCATTATTGAGAATGAGGTTATTATCCTATGAGTAGGGCTAGCATGAGACATTCTGTTCACTCTATCAATGCAATGTTTGCCGATGAATGGCTGTTGTGCATTGTGCATCTGATTCACACTAAAAAGAATCATAGATCATTGATCCTCTGTTCTGTCCAAGTACATACTGTCAACCTGATACTTTGTAATGGTCGACATGTCAAAGCATCAACTTTGTAGGATAGGATAGGATAGTTTACAGTTCTGATATGAGTGGGACAAATAGTACTCAACAACCATAACCGTCACTGACCATTGAGGTTTACGGTTGATCCCGTCATACACATCTCCCACCAACCTTTGACTTGAACCCACCTGCATTAACCTATCCACGCGCCCAGTGCCTTTGATTAGATTTCACCGATACATTACTTTTACTCCTGGGCTTTGTAGTGGCACTTTCGGCTCTCAGGCCATTGCCCTTCAATGACATTTGAGTTGCCGATTTTGCTCGCAACCAACTTGAAAGGTGAGTTATACTGTTGCTTTTACTCCTGGGCTTCATAGTGGTGCTTACATCTCTCAGACCATTGGCCTTCGATCAGGTTCAACTCCCCAATTTCGATCACAACAAACTTGAAAAAGGTGAGTTATACCTGACTCTGTATCACTGTGCGTGATGCATGCCCCTTAGTATCACTCTGGTATCAAGTATGGCTGCACCTTTTTGACAAGAAAGATTTACAGGGTTGTTGTGTCATGTGCAAGCTTTGTCTATTCCGGCCAGTTCAGTCCACTGACACTGTTCATCAACAGCCCCTTGAACTTCTGCCAGTTTGTGATCTGGTTTACCTTGATAAAATGCCTGGGGTTCTGCTTTATCCTGTCCATGCCTATTGCATGCAAAACATGTCTGCGGTTCATCCACATTTAAGTAGCACATGCAGTATTTCTGTGGACTGGTTCAACAATGAATGCTCAGTTGTCCATGCCTTGAATTCATTGGCTATGCCTAGCAATGGTGTGCTTCCCTGCCCTGACTATGAGGTTCTATATGCCTTTGTGATGCTGTTGTATCGTGGCTTCACAATCGCTTTTGAGCTCCTGGCTCATTTAATCATTCTCTTGTCACAGTCCATACTTCGTGCTGGCATGCCAACTTTTCCGGAATCTTTTTCTGTCCACTGCCTTGCTGCCTTGTGTTCCTTGTGAACACCCCCAGTTCCTCACCTATCTTTCCTTTATTTATGTCATGCACAACATTATGCTCAAACATGATTTCCTCGCGCACCCTGCACACCTTTGGTCTGAACCTCTAGAAGCGGACTCTGATCTACAGTGGCACATCTCCAACAAGAGTGAGCAACTCCTCCCCCAACTCTGGGCCCCGAAAGAACTTGGACATGCTGTGCAAAGGAGCAGCCCTCTGAGTGCAAGCTCATGTTGCGAGTAAGTAAGTTATTTTCTATTTACTACCGCACTAATCAACAAACTGAACAAGGCCCAGAGCTCATCCCAGGCTTGAGATACACAGCACCGCCTACAATGAGTGACAGATGCGCCCAATGAACCAAACAAGTGTGCATGAATAGCAGCAACCTGGGGAGGGCCAAAGTGAGCAGGGACACATGAGCAACAACCATGGATGCAAATGCGCTACCTCACACATGTTTTATGCATCTGATGAATGTTGCTACGCCACCCTAAGTTTTTCTTTTCATTATTCACTTATTCCTCCAACTAATTCCGATGTTTTTTTTTCTTTGGTAGGTTATGACCTGTCGCTCACCCGAAGCGGCCTACCAATGCCCACTATGTCCCCTGCCTGTCTACACGGGATGTGAGGTCCTGAAGGGAGACTCAAACAGCTGTGGGGAGCAGAAATTGCACCAGGATGGGGTTTGGGGCAGATGCAGCAGGGTGCATATGAGGTATGAACCGCCTATACCAATCCTACAGCCACCATTGACCGCTGCACCTCTTGGAACTGCGAGAGAACCACCAACACCCCACGACCACCATCACTGCTAGCACCTCTCACAGCATGCGCTGGAGGGAGCAGGGACCGAGAGCAAGAGGATGAGGAATGGCAGACAAATGGCAGGAAGAAACAAATGATGGCAAAAAATGGAAGACAGAGGCGATGCTATGCGGTTATGGGAGGGAACAGTGGGCATGACAGCAAAGACAGGACAAAGCCAAAGGGGAGAACAGCAGGGTTTCTCGCACAAGATCAAAGGGAGGCCCCTCCCTCTTTGATTGGTTTTGTATGCACCAATGCTGCTTCCCTTGCATTTGCACAAGGAAAGGTTGCATTTTCCTAGGATCTTAAGCCCTCCTGAGTGAGAGAGGAGTTAGACATTGATGTTCGCTCTCTGAATCGCTGCATATTTATTCTTCTTCCTACATTCCAGTGGCTGTCTATACCATCAACTGTTAGATGGCGGTCTTTATACCTGTACCATGCCATTAGCAATCCTGCCAGGTAAACATAAGGAAGGTGCACAGCATGCCATATAATGTAAGGCCATGGCCATATAATGGATGGCATGCAGCCCTAATTCAAACATATGGTGCATAATTATAGTACTAAGCAGGTAAACAGAAGGACTTGGAATATGGTGAGTTATGTGATAGCAGTCCTCAAAGTAATACTATGGTGAGGATCCTTGAAATTCCGAAGGATAGGTATCTTTTGAAGGTATTTGAAGTCATGAAGGCTTTGAAAATAGGGTGCCTGACTTATGTTCATAATATGGAGAGGAGCTTTCCTCATACTGTGGCTGTGATTCACACACTCCTCTGTACTCTGGACCTGCTTCTTCCAGACTTGCAGTTATGCAGCATTGTATCATCCACATGTAATGATACCCGAGTACTTCTTGTGCTGTTTCTTCAAGGTGTTTTTGAGAATGTTGATTTCACTCCACGTGTCTTTAAGCATGGTTTTCAAGCTTCCAATGTATTTGAGGAGTTCAGCATCAACACACGATCCAGAATCCACTCTATCGGATACAGGTGTCTTGCCCAACTTGATAACCGGAAGTTTGAGCGCCTGAGGCGCTAATATACTGGGTGAGTGAACTGATAATGGGCTATGTGGAATAGGCTGACCTTGCAGAGGCACCAGCCTGAGCAGAACGATCATGCCTGATGTCACAGTTGTGCTTCATAGCAGGTGGGGCCTTAATTGTTAGAATGCAGGTTTGTTACTTGCCACCCCTAATTTGTATTTATATTCCATTCAAAACCATTTGTTATTCAGCTCAAGCGTGCATATGTCCGACTACTAGTTGGAGCTTACTATGGCAGTGCTGTAGGTGCTTTTTCTCTCATCAAAGTTTGGGCTGTTCCAAGCTCAGATTTCCTCTTATGCTTCACATTACTTTTTTAGGTAGGAGGACACTATTATCAGAAATGCCAGAATTCGACTCATTCCAAAGGAATGGTTGGCATTCTTTCAGAAACATGCAGGGAGCTCTCAGGATACCGCACGTCAGCCAATCTCCAAGTATAGAAACCAACCGCTTTCCAAAACTAGTATGCACTGAATGGCTCACAAGCCATCTATTCCTGAATGGGACTGTGATCTGTAAGCCTATCCCTTTTCACATTTTGACAATAATCTCAGCCAAGGCGACTTGCCCTCACAGGTTTGCGAAGAAAAACTGTAATTTACTGAGTGATGCATTCACCAAAGCCCTAGTTCAGATGACACTGCATCATGCAATCTGAAGGCCCGGTTCTTGTATGTGACCACCAAAGCTGCGGAAGATCCTTTCTGACTTCAGCTGCACTCAGCTTTCATAAGCGCTCCTGTCGCCCTAGCAAGAGGAGACTACAAGATGCACTCTCAAGAGCAAAATACATCTTGGAGCATAGGAAGAGGGTGCAGGTAGAAGCAAGAGCTTTTCATCTGCAGGCGGAGCTGCGCAATCTGCCTCAACCTCCTGTGTTCAGTTTTGGGGCAGGTTCACTACCAGATGGGTTGAAGGCTGCACAAACCGGGTCCCTGGCTCAATCACAGGTATAGGCTACTCATCCTACCATCAACCGGCTACTGACGGCCCGCAGATTATGGAAGCACTGAACACACCTGAGCTGCAGGCTTTGGCTTGTAGCACCAGCAAGGTCAATGACCGATCCATAGCAGAGAGGCAAAGTAGGCGGGAAGAGCATGCACTGCTGAGACAGTACCGTGACAACCTGCCATGAACACACACATTAGGTGTTTTTTGATCTACTTTTGTTCTGAATTAACTCTGATTTTGTTTATGCAGCAACAATTCTCTCCAGGCTGATCGCTGATGATACCAAGGAGACTGCTCACACTTCTATGCCTCTCTGTTCACTCGCGCTACAGTGGTTCAGGACACCCCCGAATTTGTTCGGGCTCTCTAGGAAATTCTATGGAACAGAACCTCCATCACACGATCCCGAGGAGCATGCAGGATTTCAAGATCTCTGCAACTTGGCCATGGATACTGGTGAAACCGATGGCGCCTTTTCAGAGGAAGATTGATTCTACCCCTACCCTAATCAAAGCTCCTTTGCCTTGGGAGAATGGTTCTGGAATCAAGGAATGCAAAAATCACAGGAAAACTTCGAAAATCTCATTAAAATCGTTGGTGATCCTGGCTTCAACCCTAGCCAAATTCGTGCAATAAACTGGTCGAAGATCAACGCCACGTTGGCCGGAAATGCAGATGATGATGGCCGGCATGATCATGAATGGCTAGGTGAAGACAGGGGATGGAAACACACCACCATCTCGATTCGTGTTCCGTTCCATCGTCGCATGGCGAACCCAGGCTTGCAGAACTATTTAGCCAGGGAGCTATACCACCAGTCAATCATCTCTGTTATCCAGGAAAGGCTCACAAATGACGATAAATACTTCCACTACAAACCTCACAAACTTCTATGGAAGCCCCCAAAGGACAGCGAAGAGGTCCGAGTCTATGGTGAGCTCTATAATTCCCCAGTCTTCATATCTGAGCACAAGAAGCTTTTGGAGTCACCAGCAATGCCAGGCTGCAATGCTCCAAGAGCAATTGTGGTGCTCATGTTTTGGTCAGACGAAACTCACCTCACTGCATTTGGACATGCCAAGCTCTGGCCCTGCTATATGCATTTTGGCAACAATTCTAAGTATCAAAGAGCAAAACCCTCAAGTTCTCTGTGCAATCACATCGCATACTTCCAGGCTGTGAGATTTGCCTTTCCTCCTAATACTTGCATTGAAACAAGCTCATTCTGAGTTACAGCTTCCAGGCTCATTCAAAGAATTTGCCATTGAATACACAGGTGGCAAGGGGTCAAATAAAGCGCTGCTGATGCATTGCCAGCAGGAGATGTTCCATGCCCAGTGGGAAATTCTTCTCAATGACAAATTTCTTGCAGCATTTGAGCATGGTATATTGATTCAGTGCTATGACAGGATCACTCGCTGATTATACCTGAGGATATTCACATACTCAGCTGATTATTCTGAAAAGTAGGTCATTCATGACTCGGTGTTACTCATTCTACATTTTCTGATTCCCATAGGGTTCTTGTTGTGTCAGTTTGCCAAAATGGACACTGTCCATGTCCATGTTGCCTTGTACCTAAACACAGCTGCTCGCAGTTTGGAACTCCACTTGATGCTGCAGAGCATGCATCCTCTCTATGCATGGATAATCGCACTCGCAGGCATGAGATCCAGGATGTCCGAAGAGACATTTATAAGAACAAACATACAGTGAACAGCAAGGCTGTGGAAGACTTTCTGAAAGGCGATTCTCAGGTCCTGACATCTGTGAGTAGTCCTATGCATGGCCAGTGGGCATGCTTGACACTTGCTGCACCTTAGAACGCCTTCTCAACTCGTCTAGCCCATTTAGATTTCAATTTATATCCAATGCTTGTTGTGGATCTATTGCATGAGTTTGAACTCGGAGTTTGGAAAAATCTATTTACTCATCTTGTTCACATTCTGTATGCGCTAGATCCAGCAGCTGTGATTGAAATGGATCGGAGGTAGTTTGTTTCTACTATGCATGCCGCTGCTAATTCTGAACACTGGAGCTTGTAACAGGTACCGTCAGGTGCCAAGATTTGGACAGGATGCCATCTGAAGATTCTCTGCCAACGCTTCTGAAATGAAAAAAATGGCTGCTCGTGATTTTGAGAACCTTCTACAGGTATTAGGTCTTGCGTTATTGCATATCCAACAATTTTTACAAGAAATTGCCCAGTGTGCAACACCTGTCTTTGATGGGCTCTTTCCTTCTCCACACAATGAGACTATTCAAGAGCTGCTCTTTAGCTGTGCCAGTTGGCATGCTAGTGCGAAACTTCGAATGCATACAGACTATACTTTGAAGGGCTTTGAAAAACTTACTCTTGCACTAGGCGATAAGCTCTGGTACTTCGCAAACTTGAATGACACCTGCTCGAACTACAAGACCTTTTGAACTTCCTTGTGAAGCTGAGCAATGAAAACGACACAAGTCCAAGAAATCACAGGCCGTTGTCTCAGATGCAAAAGAGACTTCAAGCTCAGGCAGTGCAGGTTGGCAGACGAAGGCCTTTGTAATCAACACCTATAAGCATCATTCCCTGGGTGATTATGTGGAAACAATCTGAATGTATGGCACGTGCGATTCTTATAGCACAGAGATGGTGCATGAGGTCATATTCCTGCTCCTCTCTGATTAACTCTCTCCTAGGGTGAACTCAAACATCACACTGCTAAAGCATGGTACCCTTGCACTGATCGGAAAGAATACATTAAACAAATGACTCAAATAGAGTGTCGTGAAGCCCATATTGGACGCATCTGAGCACATGCACCAAATTTAGGTGAAAATAAAAAGCACATGATCCATGAGCGAGTCGCTGTAGATCCAAGTGCCCATCACTCCATCGGTTCCTCTGAAAATTTTTCTGAAAATGTCAGCCTCTTTGCAATGCAGCCGTATCACAGCCTGACGATGAAGGTAATGCAACAAATGACTACTTATTAAACTTGATCGCTCACTGACAATGCAGTCAGAGCTTCATTTCAAAACTGAAGAAGCATATGCTGCCTCGTATTCGGTCTGTCCTAGGCATTACTACTGCAGTGACAGAGGCTGGCTGGTCGCCTAGCCCTTCTGAATCTAGCCCTAGGGCTTCTGTCAGAACATCGGCAAACTGGTTGGATGTAATTTTTAAAAGCTATCATATGTACAAGCACAACATTATGTGGATAAACTATACTACTTATGATGTTCGCCGCGATCAAGATGTCATCCACACTGGAACTGGTGCACAGCATAACATCATGGTACTTGCTCCAGACACTCAGCCTCCTGACCTTAGAAAGCACCCATTCTGGTATGCTCGTGTGCTCATGTGCTGGGAATCTATCATGTCAATGTGATCTACATCGGTGAAGGAAACACTGATTTCTTACCTCGCCAAATGCAGTTTCTATGGGTACAGTGGTATGAACTACAAGACCATGACTTTGACATTCATTAGCCACATCGTGTATCTTTGCTACCATCTGACGACGAGCACTCATTTGGATTCTTGGATCCTGAAGATGTTCTTTGAGGATGCCATCTTATTCCTATTTGGAAAGAAGGGTTGGCTTGCAAAAATACACCTGGCTTATCTTGCTGTGGTCAGGATCATGACCATACAGAGTGGAAGTCTTATGCAGTGAATAGGTGGGTGTTTCTTGCATTGAGTACAGTTGGATACTGAATAAAGTAGGTTTGTTGATAGAGATATGGTCATGTGATATCATTTGGGTCACGGAGTCGGACATACATATTTCGACTGTTCTCCAAGACCACAGGATGAAAATGTCCAGCATATTCAGATGGATGTGGGTATGGCTGATTTTCCAGAAGGTCAAATCAAGTTGCAGCAAGTCCCTTATTTGGTGACAACTACAACCAGGAAAATAGCGACCACAAAAATAGCAACTATGACTCGGAGGAAGAGGAGGACAGTGATTCCACGGATGATTCAGACTTGGACGATTCCAATGACAAGGCACCCAATGAAGACTCTGAGAAATTCTCAGACGATGAGGAGAGGGATGAAATGTATAGCTAGAAATTGCAAGAAGCACCAGTAGTTTCAGCATATATAATTTTACTGGAGTAGCAATGCAGTGCAAGCGAAGAACCTGCATCATTGTCTTCATCAACCGCAGCCCACTTATGGGAATAGATTACATGATACAATTGCTCTGAGCCTTTCACTGCTCAAATCAGTCACATATCAACCTGATTGCTGATTTCAAAATTCATCTGGTCATACCAACATGCAGCTAATTTTGGGAAAAAATAGAGTCATAAGAAATTAAAGAATTGGGACATATTTCAGTCTTTGGTCAATCCTAGCATCATTAGTATTGACTGACAGGCTGCCAGAAATTATTCCAATATCCAGACATTTAATGATCAGCCTGTTTTCTGCTTGCAAATTCTGCCTGGTATGTCAATGTGTGTTGAGTTTCCTGATTCAAGCAGAACTGGCAGCATTGAAGCAGATTCCAAAGTTTTGGGATTGTTCAGTCATCATTTTTATTACATTGGCTGATAATCAATTATATATTATAATATATTTATATCAGCCTGTTTTCTGCTTACAAATTCAGTCTAGTATATCAAGTTTCATGGTTCGAACAGAACAGACAGCATTGAAGTAACTTCGAAAGTTTGCAGTTGTCTGGCTTTATTAGCTTTATTGTATTTGGTTGATAATCAATTATATATTATAATATATTTGTATCAGCCTGTTTTCTGCTTACAAATTCTGCCTGGGTATATCAACGTACCCCCAGTTTCCTGATGGCCATTGTGCCATAGTCGTGGATCGTGTATGGATCGTGGTCCGAGTCATTCTGAGTGGCCATCACAGTAATTCAATGGCAAGGTACTACTATGGACTAGCAATGCATATCATAATAGAGCAGTAGTTTTTTCAACTTTCGCTTCGTTGGCAATCATCGGCACTGCCATTGAATTGTGAGTCAGGTGACTCTCATAGTCACATTCGAGACACGTGTGGTCACGTTTGGTAGTACAAGCCTAACTTCAACTGCCTGCCAAGACACCGTTTAACCGAGTCGACCTACACACTGGCAGTGATCGGCGACACTACTTCATACGCAATTTTGTCGTGACTATACTCCCGTGTTGATGCCCTACGAGAATTTGCCTGGCTCTCTGCTCAGTCGACAAACAGGAAAGATAAAGAAGGTTCTCTTTTGCTCGAATGATAGTCATAGCATTGTCATTGGAGGCAAGTCATCTATTCTGCTGCAGTCTGAGTGATAGATTGAACAGAACCCAGGCACCTTTCCACGAATTATAGTGTGGGCCCCGGGCAATAGCAGCGAACCGGAGAGCTGTGCTGACAAGATTATACCCCTGGCAGCGTCCTCAGGCGGTGTCCTCGACATGACTTGGAGACTCGGGAGCGATCGCCATACCCGCACTCATCTCATTGCTCTGTCTAGCAGTGGAGAGCTCCTAATATTCCCCGTATGCCACAGCGACACCGGTCTAACCCCAAACCAGTTTCGGTTCAAGGATATTGCCCCAGGACCAACAATAACAGCTCATCCCTGCAAAAGTCTGTTTGAATATGGTAGTATTACCTGCTATGGATCAATTGTAGCATCAACCGCTGGATCTGATGTCTTTGTGAGGGATTTGGAAAATGGTGGGCCTTTTCTTGCTCTTATTACGTGGTTAAATGTCTGAGCCTTTAAAGATTCTTCTTCAATGCTCCCGGCTATGTCATTCACCCACAATCTTCCACTCCTCGACGAATCACGGGTAACACACCTACATCTCATGTCAGAAAGACGACTCCTGGTTTTCCTTTTGCAAGAG
>QOVE01001812.1:7024-49840 GCA_003521275.1 Tricholoma sp. MG99
GAGGGTGAGGGTGAGGGTGAGGGTGAGGGTGAGGGTGAGGGTGAGGGTGAGGGTGAGGGTGAGGGTGAGGGTGAGGGTGAGGGTGAGGGTGAGGGTGAGGGCGAAGGTGAAAGTGATGGCGATGGCGAAGGCGAAGGCAATGATGATGGTGATCAGAGTCACCATGGTCACGGTCACATTGCCAATAACAGACTTCAGTACTCAGGTGACGACGAACAACAGGACAACTACAATGAGCAGCAAGATACTATGATGCAGGACGATACTCAGGATGCCCGTGACTCGAACATGCAGAGTAAGCCTGATTTTCATTAACTTATCTACTGATTTCACTAACTATTGACAGACATAGTCTTAGATGAGCAGTCTCCCGATGAGGATGAACGCCATGCTATAAAGGTACTCCACTTGTGGAAGGGTCAGCATTCTAAAGGTAAGTACATCATCCATCAACGACATAGCTTCAAGTTCTTATCCTCTTTTGAATCAGTCAGGACTCAAGTCCATGGCTCTGAATCTCCAGCACCTTACTCAGTCCTCGACGCTCATAGACACAGAAACCATTCGAGCCGTGCCCCTAATCCCAACTTTCCTCATGGTTCCAAACGAATGCAGCCCTCCAAGTCAACGGCACCTAGCTACAGGTGTCAGGATTCCCATTCAAAGCAACGCTCAAGAGATCCTGAGCTGGACAATGGTGCTTGCGAGTCAGATGCAGAGGGTCATTCCACCGCAGATGAAGATGGTTCTCTAGAAGAAGAGCCTGTTACGAAAAAAACGCGCGGCTCGTAATTCGAAGGGAATCAATATCAACGCTAGACCAACACAAATGCGATACTATTCAGGTGCCTGGGTGGACATTCTCGAGGCTGCTAAAACCCGCTATCGCCTGTATCTCCATGCTGTCGCCAATGACGCATTTCCGGAACGCACCACGAAATCACTTCTAGATGCACATGATTGTCTCCTTGAGGTGATGGCACAGCGCGAAGATGATCCTAATGCAACATCGCTAGATCAAGGCATGTCTCGTCTCAATCTCATGTGGTCATCTCACAGATGTATTCATGGCAGCTGAGTATGACAAGCAACAGATGTTGATCCTGGTACGCACCATAGTTAAAATCTTACAACCCTGTTAATTTTCATATCCTAGATCTTCGAAGATGCCTCTACGTACCACGGACGAATGAAAACAATATGCAGCACACTAGTCGGTATCCATTACAAAGAGCACCTATCGCCCTCGGGCGAAGACACGCCAAACTTACAGCATTATTTCGACACCATCAGCAACAATGTCAAGGCTCTCTTTTATAAATCTTTGTATTTGCAAGGTGGTCTCAATGAAAATGTAAGTCTGGTCATATGTTTGTCTCAGAATGCTCACTTTATTAAGGGTAAAACTTGTAATTTCGCCCACCCAATCCTCAGTGACCTCTGCAAAAAGTTTTATTTTCAAGGCAAAGACTCCCTGGCAATGATTTTTCCAGAAGACTTCGACGCCTTACCAAAGAAATGCTTAGCCATGGCCGCCACTTGCGTATATCTCAATTCCATGTTTGCGAGTTATCGACTATTCTGATCATGTTGATTTAGGTCAGAAACTGCTTAGATGAATACCAGCCAGGTTTCCGTCACCAAACAAACTTCAGTGGGCCTGTCTATGGGCCTGTGCACAAGGCAACGATGGGTTTGATTCGTCAAATCGAAAACAATCCCTATCACTCTGAGCAATTGAGGAGCAGGTTAAAGACGATTGCCGATGATGCGAGGTAAGTTTTTTCTTTTCTTCTCGTTTTTTCATTGCCTCATTCCATACAGATCGAAGTACACTGAGCAGCGTATATCTATGTTTATGGATAGCTTTGCCGTGGTTCTTGACTGACTCGGAGTCAAACGAATGTGGTCATTACTAATACAACTCAGATGCTGTTTCCATGCATACTACTATTTTATACTCTTGTAGAACCAATAATTGTATTGCTGTTATCGCGCTTTGCACAATCCATACCCCTAGTCACCACAGAATTTGAAGCCAGGTTGTGAAAGATAAGACATCTGTAGTTGAGTACACAGTTACCTGGCAACTGTGCAGTGCTTCACAGTACTGCATAGCAATCTCCTCTGGTCTATAGAGGTCCATAGTAAAATTGGGCTCTGTGCAGAGCTACGCGGAGTATATACCTTTACTATGGTATCTACAACACTATGCTACACTATGGACATCTGTGCAGTCTGCTGCAGACATCCGTAGACAACCCAGACTTTGCTGATGTAAGTCAGTATACCAGAACTCTAGCTCTCCGTGCAGTAGCGACACATTATCAGGATGCCTATTCTTAAGAAAATGAACTTTCTGAAGAACCTTAAGGTGCCTTTATGCAACGCGTTCAGCTGATTTGACGCGCCCTGTTCTCGTGCCCTCAGATTTGACTGATGGGACGCATCAAGACGCGTCTAATGCATCCCCAATGGACATATGTGATGTCACTCCAGTTTCCACGGGCATTCCATATGTGGCGTGTGCATTGGAAGACGCGTCAAATGCATCCATGACGATATCACCAGTCACGGTCCGCATAGAACCCGCGATCACTCCCAGTGAACCTGAAGTAAGTTCTCAACTCTATGATCCATTCATTGTGTTAATATTCTGTAGATACTCTTATCGTGCTCAGTGGTTCATGCATGTTTATCATGAAGGACTCAATGGCAAAGATGCAGCTTGGGCTTGCAAGAAATACAGAGGCCACAGGGTCATACCAACACTCCTGCTCACTCAGTTTGACAAACCTAATGCATAGATAATTGTCACTGATTACTTACTCACTAATACATATTCCAATCTATGTTTCTCGCGAGTCTGCGTTGCAATCGCGTCCACCATCATTTGTGATCACATGATGAGTCACAGCAAAAGTAACATCATGTGATGTAGTTGAGTATGAGTGAGGTCTATCTTAGGACAATCAACGGCGCCTGGCCCAGCCAGTGCCACCAGTGGGCACGTGTGCCTGTGACTTGGCTCATGCCACTGTGACGCAGCGCGTTCGACTCCGAGTCCCGACAACGGAAGACTCATCCTCCGACTCGTCCACCACCATCTATTTCAACTTTCCAATCGGTTAGAGCCGTTTTGGAATGTAACGACTTCGAGAACTGGGTTCAAATCCGAACAGACAATATAGTTAAGTTCAAGTTCAATGGGGAGATCTGACCCCCACTGGAAGTATAAAATGCAGGTCAACCCTCGATTTCAACTTTGTCGACATATCCTCTCCTGGCTATAGCTATTGACGAGCGCAGTGTTCATGGTCATTCTGCCACGTCAAGGGAATTATGCGCCGCTGTCAGTGTCAGGATCGAACCCTCATGTCTTCCTTCGCCTCTCGCATCCCGATTCTATAGCTTCCAAAAGATCCTAAACCGGAGGTTCCCTCACTGGCCCTGGAACCTACCTCGTCACGAAGGAAACCACTTCCACACGATTTAAGCGACAATATTCCCCAACAGCTCTTTGAGCGCTCCATCGATCTCCTGCCTGACGACAGAAACTCATTCTCCAGATGCAGTGTCGTCTGCCGGTCCTGGCTACGTGCGAATAGATCCCACCTGCTTGACTCACTGCTCCTGCGCTCAGTAACTGAATAAGGATGGTCACTACAATTGAATTGCTCTGTCCCATTTGGTAAATATCTCAACCAATTTTTTGTAGCTATCTTGTTCTAAAGTTGCATTTTCAGGTGGAGGGAGGTATATCCTATACGAGAATTAGCGGGGAGTGTACTGGTCTGAACCTGGGCAAAATACGATGCCAGTGCATGTACGTCCCTTCCAGAGGTCTCACAGATCGATGTTCTAGAGAGTTACAATCTTCTAGTCTGCCTTTCAGGTACCTTGTTTTCAACCGTCATTATTTCGTTTGTCATTGGCATCTGATTCTCGAACAGCGCGAGTCACAACCATCTATCTCGACACATTGACTCGGAGTCCAGCCTCAACAAAGGATGTCGTGTCGTGCTCCGTAGTTTCTTCTCACAAGTTGATGGTGCTACGTGGACTCATCAAACCTCTGTCTGAAAAAAAACTTCATACTTCGGTTATTCAAGGTAACCAATGCATATACCTGTCCCTCCAGCAACTACCGACCGTGCGCTCAGGAATTCTCCGTACTTGAAAAGGCGTTCACTTCATCAAGATGAAGATGGTAGCAGCCTTGAACGACCACGGCTTCGAGGCGATTAATGTCAATAACTTGTACGCGCAGACGCTGTTGGACTCGGTTTTCCCCGCAGCACCGAAGTCATGGAAAGCTCTAGCTGTCTATCGGGTGACACGACAGGTGGACATGGAGTTTATGTTGTGGTACAATGGTCAGTTTTATGTTATATATATCGGAAGTGGCAGGATTTCAACCATGCTTTATGCAGTTTGTGCCATTTACATCGGCCGACAGGGCGTGTCTCGAAGTTCACTTGGAGCGAATGTGCTCAGTGGGTCCACCCCCGGGCCATAGAAATCAGTATATATATTCATCACTAAACTCAAACATGCGCTGATGAACGATATATGTACCATTTAGTCTTCCAGGACCCTTATGTGCTCAATCCGGCATGTGCAAACCAGCGCGTTATTACAGACAAGTCTGGGGCAACTTTCGACTGCTAAGCACCTCACCGGAGCTATTCACGGTTCAATATAAGGATGGTCGAGTGCTGGGATTGGAATTTGATGATTCAAGTTGAGGGAGTACAAATGTCCACTCTATTTATGCAAGTCTACCTCATGAGCGAATGCCGTCAAGCACAATAGCAGAATCACGAGTTCAACTGTGATTACTGTGATAGCACGCAAAGCCTCGGCGCTCCATCTGCAGGTTGCATTGCAGAAAGACTTCACAGCCTACCGCCATGACAAGCAATAGTACTAAATCAAGTTGATCAAACACGTTTCGGGCGGGGCGGAATCAAGTTACTGCCATCATGGTTATAATATATTGGGTGTTTACTCTGAGGTTGTGCGGCTTCAGTTTGAACGGTGCCAATCCTGGGTAGGTACTTAGTAGGCCCCCATACAACCGTGCCATCGACTGTACTGATGCCGGTTGACAGCGTGGACGATCGATAGTCACCATTCATGATTTCGCGTTATAATTAGCTAGAAATAAGCCTGAGTCATGTAGAAAACTCGGACCGTCATCGAAAGACATCTCAGGCTCCAAGGTCGCTGATTATCGCAGTCATTCCGCTCCCTAAATCCCTTTGTCTCAAGGGTCGATAAGGCTTATGATGCAACTTGAAAGGCGTCTGTGGAATCGGCCGGGGGCTGTGTACGCTGCTACGACATAATAATAATATGCCAGTCATACTCAGTGCCACTTGTCAAGACGGATTTTATATATATGTAGGAACTCATCATTCAACTACTAGTCTCAACTAGCTATAGTGCTTTGGTTTGCGGCGAAGAGCCTAAAGTTCCGAGTACCTCAGTCACTATGTCTTCCTTCCCCTCTCTTGCATCCCTGGTCCATAGCCTCGTAAAGATGAAAAGAACAGCACACCCCAAACCGGACTCTGCTCCCTCCAGGGTTACCTCGCACGAAGGACAACTTCGACCCCTTCCACGCGAAATAAGCGACAAGATCCCCCAAGAGCTCTTTGAGCGCATCATCGGTTTCCTGCATGACGACAAAAACTCACTCTCCAGATGCAGTGTCGTCTGCTGGTCCTGGCTACCTGCGAGTCGATTTCACCTGCTTGCTTCACTGCCCGTGCGCTCAATTCAGCTGAATAATGGATGGTCGCAACAATTCAATTGTTCTGTCCCATTCGGTAAATTATTCAACCATCATTCTTGCGACCTTGTTCTAAAGTTCCGTTTCCAGGAGGAGGGAAATACATTCTATACGGGAATATGCAGGGGGTGTATTGGTCTGAAGTTGGGCGGAATACGATGCCGGTGCATGTGCTGTCCCTTCCAGACGTCTCACAAATCGACGTTTTAGAGAAATACAATCTTTTGGTCTGTCTTTCAGGTACCTTGATTCCAAGGGCCGTCGTTTGCCACTTGTATCTGATTCTCGAACAGCACACAGAGTTACAACCATCTCTCTTGATATGCTGAATCCATTCTCGCCAAAGGATGTCGCGTCATGCACCATAGTTTCCTCCCACGTGTCTTGCTACAAGGTTGGCACATTGTCTAGGAGGACATATATCTGTGTCGTAAAATCTGGGGGTCCGAAACATACCACATTCAAGTTGATGGTACCCATCGTTTCTCTCCCTCAAAAGACCTATTCGCTTGTACTATATAAGGTAATCAGCGAATACCCCTGGTACTAGCAGGTACTGACCATGCGCTTAGGAATTTTATGTACCCGAAAAGGCTACATCTGTCCACTTCCTCAGGAGAAAGATAGTAGCAGCACTGAACAACCACGGCTTCGAGGTGATTGATGTCGATACCCTGGACACGCAGACATTATTGGACCCGGCTATCTCTGCAGCACTTCACGGCCAGAAGTCATGGAAAGGTCTGGCCATCTATCGTGTGGACGACGAGTTCATGGTGTGCTACAACGGTTGGGTTTCATTGTATATCTGGAACGGTAGGATCTAACATCATTTCTACAGTTTGTGCCATTTATGTCAACCGACGTGGCCAGCTCACTCGGAGTGAACGTGTCCAATGGACCCACCCTATAGAAGTCACCTGTGTGTACACCCATCGCTAAACTGCAACATGCGCTGACCGATATACTGTCTAGTCTTCCGGGATCCTTATGTACTCGCTTTGAGCGAATCGCACATCGAGGTCCGGCATGTGAGAACCGGCGAGTTACTGCAAACAGTCTGGGGCAGCTTTCGACTGCTAAGCACCTCCCCTCAGCTGTGCATGGTTCAAGCCGAGGATGCTCGGGTGCTTGGATTGGAATTTAATAATTGAACATGTACAGCTTCCCGCTATCCATCTTCCAATCTGTTGATCAAAACAGCAGATCACAAGCGGGAAGACTGTAATAGTATGTAAAGTCTTGGCGTTTCATCTGCAGGTTGCATTGCAGAAAGACTCTGTTATGTCCGTGGCAGGCCACCAGATGTCTTCACTCCCTATGAAATATACTTTCGAACTCCACTGGCAAAAGCATCCTACCATTCTCCTATCGCCCGTGAACTATCGCACAAATGGCCTGTGTCGGCGGGCGATCTCTCATGCTCGTCTCCTTCCTATTGGAGCATTCCTATCACCTCCCACAGCGCCAAATCACCCCCGGATATCCGTGCGAAATGTGCAAGTCCGCTATGGTGATCCTCGAAAATTTGGAGTTCTGGCTTTTTTCATCTACGGCCACAAGGAGCGATTCCCGTACGGCTTTGTAATTATATGTTGCATGTGAGACCAAATCTCGAGAAGCACGATGACTGCCACCCATCTTCCTGCGTTTATCCAGGGAAGAAGGTAGTTATGGTTCGGCCGAGGAGAGATGGTAGAAAGTGGACTGGTCGGCATGAGTGAGTCGTAAAGAAATATATCGTCGTTCACCAGCTTACCTTTCGACTTTTCGGGTAGATGCTCATCGACCCATGGCACGGCGTCTGCCACATGCACATTGCACGTTCACCATCTCAGGGACGCGGCGACTCTGAACGAAGTTGGTACACGCTAAGGATAGGTAGGAGACAGAGCTGTATAATCTTAGGAGGTGCATAGAGTATCGTGCTTGGATTATCTCTGGGCAAGGTTGGACTAAATATTTAAATTGTACAATGGGCCATTGAGCCTTTCGAGACACAAAGCTCCATCTCAACAATTATTTTATCAAGTATTAACAGCAGCCGGAATGGCGTTCCAACTACATACGTAAGTTTACTAAGTAGTAAAGAAGGTTGAAAAAAAAAGAACAGCGGATGATTAAGTGTATCCAAGCATCAGAAGGAGCGAAGGGGAGAAGGAAGGTGCACGGGACGAAGGGGGGGAGGCTATGTGCAATACGTAAATGCAGATGTGAAGATAAAACTGAATGAATAGATGAAGGTAAAACTCGTTTCAGTGTCATCTGTGCGGTCTAATAGTCGAAATGGAGATGGGGGTATATGTAGATGTGCCAAAGAAACAAGAAAGAGGGTAGAAGAAAGTTCATTATGCACGGTGAAGTGTCACTTTATAGGGAAACGAAAAAAGGGGGGAGAGGTAGATGCAGTATTAGCAAAGTACGGAGATGAGGGAGAAATCCACCCCTAAGCAATAAAATGACCTTGATAAACAAATCGTCGTCAGAACAGGGAAGCTCATTCGTCATCACGGGACATTCACAGATACGAGAGAAATCGACATTATCTCAAACCAGTCAAACGCGTCATGAAGCCTGTCCACTCTCTGAACTGAGCATGCTATGTGGTACAGGGGTTGGCGTCCTCGAAGCATACGGGGATCCATACGGCGCCTGATTATACCTGCTTGTATCCAGCATATCCGAAAAATGAGCATCGCCGAGGTGGCCATGGCCGTATTCGTGTACATGTGCATGGGCATCGGGTCCACCTGTGGTCTCGACACCGCCCAGACCCAGGGCACTCGTAATGACGCGTGGGCTACTGAACGGGGAAGGCTTCTTCCTGCCGAATTGTCCGAGGATAGGATCGTCCTTTTCTATAGGCGAGCCGAATGGGGTTGACTTGTTACTGTTATTCCCCGACTGTCCTGTGACGACAATCACAGGGTCCTTGTTCTGCGGTTGGTTGTATATCCATGTTGCGCTAAGCACGGTCGACGCCCCAATGATAAATGAAGGGGTAATGTGGAAGTCGAACAGCGCGACGGAGGCGAGGAAGGAAAGCACGATGGACAAGGACGTGGCGAAGCCCTTGAGGATGTTATCTGAGTATTTGATGACGACGGCTGTGATGAGCCCGCCAAACACCTGGATTGCGACTGTTGCCCAGGCCCATCCACCAAAGTTCCGGAATAGGTCGGCGAAAAAGCCTTCGGAGTTCGTGGGGGTGTAGTAGATGATGGGAAGCAGCGCAGGAATGAGGGAGAAGAGTGACAGCTGCACATTGCGCACCCATAGATCGGCACGCGAATTTTTTAGCACCATCTCAAAGTATACGCCTGCCAGACCGGATGTAAAGCAAGCTGCAGTAACAGCACCAAACCCCTTCAAAGGGTTCATTACGTGTACATGGAAGTCTGTTGCACTCCCAACTGTTGTGTGCTTCGGGGCCGTGTGTCCAGTGGACACTGTCTGGATCTGGACAATGCCTACACCAATTGCCAGAAAAAACAATGACAGCCATTTCGTAGAGGTCAGCTTCTTGCGAAGGAGCATGACAGAGAATGCGGCGGTGGTAAGAATCTTCATCTGATACGTCACCTGAAATGATGCCACGGGAAGGTTGCTGATGGCGACGAATTGCAGGGAGTTTTGAATGACATATAGAATGGCGGGAATGGAGAGTTTCCAGCAGTCGGGGCTGAATATTTCTCCGCAAAGAGTCCAGAAAGGCGCCGTCCATGGCCATGGCAAAGACCGTATTGCGCCAAGGACCGATTTGCGATGCCAGGGTGTCTCGGCGACTTCAGGTACTCGTGAAAGAGCGATAAGGAAAGATATCGTGCCCTTTAAAAGTTCGTTCATGAGGACGGCGGAGGCAGGTGAGTAAGATAGTGCAGGAGGCGTCGAGACGCGTGACTGATGCATCACAATGGACAGTGCTGCGTTTTGTACTGCCAATGTTACTAGTCTGAAAGACTGAATTGAGCAATAGAACAAGAGAAAATAATTCTGAGCTCACGAGACGTATTTCAATGGCATGCCCCAGATTCTTGGTACACTGAGGTCAGAATGGTGAAGGAAACCATTCGTAATCGTTGGGCTGTTCGGCTTCTCTGGATAACTCAAGGTTGCAGAAGGAAGTAGGGGTGACGACCGGGGAGAAGAACGAGAAGGCGAGTTGAGAGTTGAAAGATTACCAACAGTGAGAGACGAGGAAGAGCGAACTGTTGGCAAGGGGCGATGGTGCATATCAGGAGAAGAAGGAACCGAGTTGATTGTGAGACGAGAATGAGGTCGAGCGATATGAGCCATAGTGGGAGGCTAGAATGACTTTTTGTATTAAGGGGAAGAGGCTGCCAGAGAAAAGAGCGCAGCAGATAGAAGTCAGCTGGAAGTCAGCCCAGCTTCGGTTGGCAGTGCTAACGCCTACTCACCAGTGCTGTAAGAAATCTAAGTTAGATAATAAGAAAAAAGGTATCGTCCTGCAGACTCCAGCTATGGTGAGAGGAGCTTGAGGTCGTTGTTGGCAATGGTGAGCAGAGCCAAACGACACTCAGTACCAGAATTGCAAATATTCAAACTTGCCAATTCCTCTTTCCCACGTGGCTCCTTTCCTTTCGGGCTTAACCCATATAATTTTCCGATCAGTTTTTCCAATGGGTCCATCATAAACATAGGGATATCAAGAACACTCCAATGCAGTTATATTTCAAAGTGTAGCCATCTGCAGTTATCTATACAACATATATGTAGCCGACAAGCGCTCTAATCTGACATCCCTGCATAGGCACTTAAATTGGGGGTCATTGATGGCGGGTGCAATGCCAAGCCATCCTTTTCTTCGCCTCGTTACCACGGCTCGGTTGTGTCAGTTCTCAGGTTAACTCACGATGTGGAGAATACATATTTGCCTGCGACAAGATATCGTCAGCGTCAAGTTTTTAATAGCGCGAAACGGATACAAATGAGCCTCAGCCTCGCCTTCATCTCTCCATCCGTACCCACCCATCAAGCTCTTAAACCAACACGTTCGAAGGGAGCAAGATGTCCGGCTTTGTAGCCGGATCGCTGACAAGCGACGGGGTACGTACCTTTACCAGGTTTATCTTCATAGGCTCATTCTCCACATCCAACACAAAACACTCACTTTAGATTACTCGTAGTAGAGAAGCAACACATCACAGCAGACGAAAATCCGATATATTGAAAACCTGAGCTTTTAGCAAGGGATAGAAAATGTAAGAGCCTCCAGGTGATCTCGCGTCCTAGCCCCTCGACCAGAGGGAGGAGCAGTCAGCATAGATTGTTTTTGAGAATCCCCTCGCATGATAGCAGAGATATTCTCCGACGTTTGTCTGGACCATCCATCCTTAAGAAAGCCACCAAAGTGAACCAGGACGGATAGTAATTGGACGCCGTTGTGATAGTGAAAAAAAAAATGGACCAAAGCTTATGTAGTCAGTCTCGGATAACCCCGAACGGAGTTTGAGTCGAATAATCTCTCTGCTATACCATACTTAGACGAGTCGCTAGCGACATTGCAATGGCGACAGCACTACATACTCCAGCTTCTCCTTTTGCAGAACTTCTACGCCGCTCGCGCTTTGCTGCATATGACCCTGCTATCCGCCAAACTTACCGCACCCCCTCCGCCAATGCCCACCGTGGCGACTGGGGGCTCAAGCGGCCCATTCGCCACAGGCGCCGGGGCGCATATATCTCAGTAACCGAGAATTTCGACGCACATGCGCATTTCGTCGAGTGGAATAACGCTGAGAGCGAAGTACGGTTTATACGCCGGATAGAAGAGATGGGAATCAAGCCTCGCCTCAAAATGGGCACCCCGTGGCAGAAGGGTGTTGGAAATGCCCAGTTCCAGCTACTCCTGGACTCGGAGTTCTGCCCAGGAGAAGGATACGAGCTAGGTCCAATTGCTCAAAACGAGATAGTGAAGCAAAATCTGTCACTAAGCCTCGAGGGATTAGGAAATAAAGGGCCAAAGGGGTATGGTGCACAACGCGGTCCCCCGAAGCAATACACGGATTTCTCAGCACAAGCCACAGAAAATATCGACGCGATGACAGCCAAGGAATTTTCACGTTACATACGCAAGCTGCGCAAACTTCGCCCTGCATTTGCCGAGTTCGTCCAACAGCAAAACAAAATACGGGACTCATCCCTTTATTCCGTGGCTCAAGCTTTTGAACAGGGCCACCACCGTCGGTTCCTACAGAAGCACATGAGCGACGAGCTTGACTCACGGAAAATTAAGATCCAGCAGCAACCTCACCCGATTGCTGGTCTCATATACTCCCATCCCTCAGCCCTTGACAAACGCTTCCACAATAAACCCCAGCCCGGCATCATCCTGAACCGCCTACCACCATCGTATGCCGGGAACTACAGCAATTCTAAAACTCAGGGATCCGATATTCTCGTAGCAAGCTTCGGAGGACTCACTGCGGTGCTCCAAAAAGCCCACTCAGGTGGGAAACCGCCAGTGCTGGATATAGATTCAGAAGCAGGTGTGGACCCGGCACGCGTAGACGAAAGTATAGCGGATATGCGCCCCGAAAGCATCGACCTGCTAGCACCACCAACGGTAGTCGGACGCGGGGTGACGGGGCTGGACGGTGTGAAGATTGAGGCATATGTGACGGCGCAGGAATCACAATTCAATATCGAGAACCCTTATACGCCAGGGACTACAAAGTATAACACATGTCCTCCGAGATCCCGGAAGGGGGCGGCTCGAGACTTTGCACTTGGATTGGAGCAGCAGATGCTGAAGCTACGTCAGCCATTACAGATCAGGTCTGGCGGCGATTCGATCAGGAGGGACGTTATCGGTACACTGCAAAGTTTGGTCAAGCAGCCACTAGGATCCACAGATGATGATTTACTATAGTCAACTTTATTCTTGATATCGGCTACACTCTTTAGTCTAGTCATATAGTATGCGGAGCTGAAGCAAGTAACTGCAACACATGTCGGTTATGCGTATAGTTACCTCCGTACTTCACACATTGTCTGATTCAAGTTCGATCAGAAGCTTGACCAATGTTAATTTACTATACCATATAAGTAATCCAAATTGCAAATACTGATGTCACAGGGTCGTATGTATCTGTTCGTCCGAAACAACCATGCGGTAGTATGTGGTCCGACAAAATTGTTCGACAGTTCCAAGCAGTTCCCCGCAATCCTAAAGAATCTGACTTGCATGGGCCGTACAATAAACTTGACTTCATGGTCGTGCTACAACACCTTCGCGCATCATCTCGAGATCATGTGGCTGATTTCATCATTTGCGAAATCCACTTAAAGAACCAGCCTGTCTTGATCATACAACTAAAGGATCCTTCTGCCATTTTCGTCGCCGCTCCCTGGCTAAAGCCAACCAGCATGCCCCGCCAGGTATCTGTTCCCGGGTGTGCTAGCGACTCGATGAAGTCCTCGATCATTGTACGAGACTCCCAGATGGCATCTGCGTCGAACTTGTCTGGCCCTGGGGGTAAAGTTGTAATATCGAACTAGCTAGGCATACCACAATTCAGATGGGAGCCCACCTCCATTCCAGACGGCTGGTTAACAATACTATCTCGCAACATGAACACATTGTGATAGTTATCTTTCTTCATGTGCGGTTCATGATAATGAGTTCCGTAGTCTAACATGAAACATCGCGGAACAGGGCATGGGGGAGTCAAATGCACAATGGAGGCAAGTCATTACAGATGCGCTGGCACCTAAGCTCCCGTACGTCCATTGGATCCTGCCATTAGTGTAAGTGGTCGAATTTCTCACCATAAACATCAGACTCACTAGATACTAGATATGCGTAAACCCGTCACAGACCTGCGAGACCTGTCGCTTATCATGAAGGAGAGAGTGTTGTAACTTTCCTACTTGCTCGATTTGACTGCGCTTGCAGTGTAGATATTCCCAACTGAAGGGAACTTCTTCGTTACTTTGTCTTCAAAGTAAAAAATCAATCAACATCTATATCCTTTTTTCTGCTCAGCCAGCTAACTGTTTATTCTACCGTAGATTACTCCTACATAAGTGCTACTTGTGATGTTGAGGCAAGTCGTCCCTTCTCAGTTACTTGGCTGATGCTCGCAAGCCATTGACTTGTCTAGACTCTAGTTATTTCGAGTTCACAATCACCGTCTGCTACATTACTACAACCGGCGGTGACACTGGTAATATACGCTCTCGCTCCTTTTTTTTTGTTGTCACATCTTAATATTCTCAGGACCACGCAGGCTGCCAGTCCACACCGTGTCAGATAGGTACATGTCCATTGTGTAGGTCACGGCCGGGATCATCCCATGGAGACGGGTACTGGCAGCGGGAGCTCGGCAGCACGCGCCTATATTCATCGCGCTGAAAGACGTCGCGATGAAGAGTGCCAGTGACCGTGGAGCAAGTTATTCTCCGCTTTCGCAGTGCTTATGATGCCCTCAAGCATCAATTGTTTGACCCTTATTTCGCAAGTCTGTCTGCCAGCGAGCAGAAGACCTGATCACGGACCTGATCACGGGTCAAATGCAAGCATGTAGCCCTGCCAGTAGCTTATCGTTCTGATTTCTATTTTATTTTGGATGTTAGGCTGCAGCCCCAAACACATATACGGTATTGGTCTCCGACAGACAAGGGCCGCCCATGCCCAGAAGCGCCCATATCCTCATGCACGTTGGTACCTGAGATAACAAAATACCACTGAAGTAGAACATCTGAGATGAGCAGTTGTGCTGCAGTCTGTTTTGACGTCAAGAAACAGGTTCAGCGCCTTGTCTTTGTCTACCGAGCCACGGTGTTCATATCATATGACTGAGACATACACGGTCAGATTGACCAACCTCTCCGCGGCCCCGATGTCATACAGCTTTTCGTATTGTATCAAACTGGGTCTTGCTGGGTTTTTTATATCACGCTATGCCGGTACGAACATTCATTTCTGGACGTCAGATAAACAGATTAGCGCAGGTTGGGAGTATCCATATGGCGCAGGCGGAGTTTGCTTTAAAGTCTATAAAACCAGGTCATATTACGACCTGAAGTCCCCACTGTTCTCTCGAATCAGTCAGGTATGTACACCTCCTTTTCCATACTTCTCCGCTTATATATCGCAGCCTCTCCCAGTTTAACAGTTGTTCACAACTTGAATTACTCTAATCTCCTTCGCCTATAAAAGGGTTCAAGTGAGTAACGATGTTAGCACAGACCGAAAATGCAAGATGGCTAACACTAACATTTTGCAGCATGAAATTGACAGTGTTTGTCTTAAGTGCGCTCGCTGTGACCGTTGGGATTGTGCGAGCCGCTCCTGCCATCCGTTTTATGCCTCAACCTCATGATAATGAGAGTCCTTGCTGGGACAGCTGTTTCCCTTTCATTCCGCAACATCAGGAAAATGACTACAATCTGATATAAATATATATAGCTAGATAATCAAAATATTTGATGAAATAACTATCATTCTGACACATCCATTGATAATACTAGATAATTGTAGGTGGCCATGGCCAACTTCACCATTGATGTCAGAATGATGAAGTGTCTGAATTTCAAATATAAGCCAGACCTGATAATTTTACTCAAGTTTGAATAAATAATAAACATCATCTTCACTATTTCTTGTCTCTTATTTGAATTGTTTACTTAACTTATTAAGTTCTCATTTCTCACTATTGTTCACTTGCTTGACTTATGACCTTAATTGACTTAGTTCTTAATTCACTCAATTCACTCAATTCACTCAATTGTTGATGGTTTTCAAGTTGAGGCACACATTTATATGTGAGTTAAAGACTCATGCCATGAATAAGATTTTGTATTTTGTTCAGCCCAAGGGGTTGTGGCTGTGCTATCAAAAAACACAAGTTTCCCACTTCTGGAGCTTCTGAAGTGTGAAGTTTGGTATTAGCTAAATAGTTTACAGTTGGAAATAAGTATTGTTTAAGTAGCAACCTGATTCTAGGCCTTTTTGTTTGTCAGTGTTTTCAGTATGACATTAATGATAATTGTTGACCAACTAGCCAGCAGAATTCTGGACCATTATTTTGATTTCATCAGAAATTTATTGAATGATACACACTTGGCATCCTGCCATTGATTGCCCATTCTCTGCAATACTGATGGTGGTTTGATAAACTTGTTTCTTGGTATCTCATTACATAACATTATGTAAAGAATTATTATTGCTAACTAGAAATATCAGGGTCACTCTGTTTTCCTGATGCAATGTCCTGTTGGAATGTATAATATCGATGGGCATGTGGGCCCACCTGCATTCCCCCGTGGCCATTGCTGGACGTGCTGCCACGGGCCTGAGTTCATTGGCATTCCACCTAGGGAAGCTCATCAATTCATCATGCCGGTAGAGCATGACTTGAAGGATAGCTGCAATTAGATACCAGAATCCAATGCATTGTCAGTACAGTTCGTTTTGTACAGATCGGAATAGAGCTCTTTAGCCTTGTCTATCCAGCTGCTACGAGGAATGTAGTACCATAAAACGTCAAGTGATACATTTGTAAGTGAGTATTTAGACACTCCTGACGTGTCGGTCTCGATGATTGTTGAGAGGATTTGCCGAGATCGGAGGGAAACTCTGCAAAAGTGGACTGCTCCAAAAATCAATAACCTAATAACGAAAGATTGTTCCTGCTAGTCAGAGTGCCTGCGTCCTAGCGCGTGTCTCGATTTCATCCCGCTATCGCAATAAGTCCCGCTGCGTCCATCAGGAAACTGTGGATATGCTGGTATTTCCAGTCAATAGTGACAAATAGCTATCAAAATGTTATATAATGAGATTTGATTAAATACTTTTACCTTTACACTACAAGTAATTTATTACCAGAGCTAACAATTCAATGTTAAAGCAATATTTGAGTTCTTGGGCATCTTATACAAGTCTGAGGGAGTATTGCAAAGCATGGTAATTATTTCACAATTATGTTGCATAGCTGGAAAGCTATGAGAATATCCATCACTCTTGTAGCTAATTGTAGCCCATTGCCAGAATGGGATCCTCTTGTCAAATATACTCAAACAACTTAAAATACAAATGATGCACAGATAAACATATTCAGATGGACTCAATTCAACTTTTTAATATGGTTATTTGTTTCCATTGTTGCCAAGAGTATAAAATCTAGGAGGTTTGAATAAATTGAGACTGCACAGCCACAACCCAGTGGGCTCAACAAAATACAAAAACCTAATCATGACCTCAGCCACAAACAAATAAAGGTGTGTGAGTAAGCAAATAAGCATGTAAGAATAAGTAAGACAAATAAATAAACCAAAATTAGGTTAATCAATAGTACTAAGTCACTAAGTTAATCACTAATTAATAAAGCACCTCTAATATAAGAGTAAAGTATGGAAAAAATAAAATAAAATGAAATGAAAATAATAATAATATTTTCCATCTTCTTCACCCTGGATTGCAAGGTTTGATCTATAAATGAAAGGATGCTAGATATTGATCAAATCCATCAGTCTGGCAGATCTGGTAGAATTGGCCAACCCTACTGTGCTAGATCTGTCATTAGCAGAGGATGTGTAAGAATTTAACATGTCATACTAAAGATTTTGCTTATCAGGCCTTGTATAATATAATCTAATATTGTCATTTCCTCTTTGGTTTCCTGATGTCATCGCTTCCTTGAGAATGATCCTTATCACCATGTCTGACACAGTACCGTGACCAGACAAAAAAGTCAGGGGTACTATGCAGATGAAATGACTAGCCATCACGTGGTATTCGTGTCTTGATTGTTATCGTGTGTTTACGCGTTTGAACTTGATTTTCTGCCGCAACGATGCTGTCAATATCGACGACCGACGGACTCAGTATCCTGGATTTCGTTACCATAAAACGGATTCCTCCTTCAGTTCCACCGTGTCTAACTTTCACCCATAAGGTTGTTGCCAGCACTTGGTCCTCTGATAACGCCTTTCTCTTTCTCGCATCTCTCCAGACAATCCAACGTTATGACCCTTCCTCAAATTCTCTCAAGGAATTCTATTCCAACGTCAGCGAAGGGGAGATCTCTAATCTTGTGTCCAAGGACAAGGGGTCCTTGATCTTCAGTTCGGGGAAGACTATTCACCTTCTGGATTGTGGTTCGACCCCGAAAGTCTCCCAAACTTTTGACACTCACAAGAGCCCGATCACGTCTTTGTCGCTCTCTAGCGATGCCAGTCTTCTTTCGTCCACATCTTCTACCGCAGCCCATGTCCACAATCTATCACTCGCGTCGCACACGGTCTTGAAGGGCCTACCACTGGGTGGCCAGCCCATCACCTCATCTATATTTCAACCACAGCTGCGAACGAGGCTATTACTTGGGATTGGAAAGCAGCTTGTCGTGTACGATACCACACGACCATCTGGGCCAATGAAAACTATAGCTCTGAATGAGACGAATTCCGGAGACATCATTGCTATAGCATGCAGCCCGTTCAGCAAAACTCTGGTTGCGGTAGCGACAACGGGTGGTAATGTTGTACTAATTGACCTCGAGAAGGAGAAAGGGTGAGTAGCTCCTGTATCCACATTCTCTCCATTGATGGTCTGTCTCGTAGAATAATACGTACCCTCAATCTCAAAGTCCCACTAACGTCACTAGAATTCTCTCCCGAAGGTGCGGCTATATATGCAGGAACGGAAAATGGCAAACTCCTTATTACGGATTTACGTGGCTTGGACAAGGGTCCAAAAATCATCGTTATTAGTGATGTGGGCTCCCGGATTGAATCCATGAGTATTCAGGTGTGTTGGCAAAGATCATATTTGTACTTCGCTGATCGGTCAGGGCATGACAGAAAAAGACGAGGGGTGGCATAGATCCCGATGTCAAACAATTGAAGAGCAAATCTTCCACCGACCTTAACGGTATGCGTCGGGCAACTCAAACCTCTAAACCCGCCACAAAAGTTGTGCCTTCGCCTTCGCGTGCACGCACCGCACGTGTTGGCTCAGAAGCTTCTCCTGCCCGTCGTGTGCCATCTATTTTGAAAGAAGGCGCACCTGGCCCGTCTCCAAAGCGCACAGCAGATCCTGAATCAAAGAAGAAAGTGTTTTCTCCAGTACGAGATCCCCTTGGGAATAGCGGGAGTGTTGGTGATATATCTGGTATGTGATACCTCAGGTTGCTTTTTTTTCTTATTTGAGCTTGTCTGTCTAGTCGAAATTGAAGTCCTAGGTGGACTGAAGACTGGTATAAAAGCAACACCTAAAAAGCCATCTGTATCAGTCCCTCGCTCTCGATCGTCTGTATCGCCAAAAGTGAATTCAAGCCCTACCACCACCTCAGCTAAAACCGTTACCAGTCGAAAAGCACGCCCCGCTGCTGCAAAGGAAGATTCAGCAGAAGTACCGAGACGAGCCAGGACTCTACCGACTACCCGAACTCGGAAACCGTCGACCACCGAGTCTGCAGACTCGAGGCCTACTGTCCCCCAATTACTTCAAGTCCCTACTGAGGTGCGGCAGCGACCTCGCACTGCTTCTTCAGCATCTCGCCCAGGATCCTCCGCATCTGCTGTCTCTTCTCAGTCAGCCCATATGCGACCAGAATCCTCTACCTCTAACTCACGTCCAGGTTCATCGACATCCCGAGCAGAGTCTTCCCCCATACCTCAACTTCCTGCAAGCAGGACGGTGTCTCCAGATTTACCAGCTATTCATGGAGAGCCTACTACCCCTGTACCGATGGCGAAGAAGAGGAAAGGTATGAGCGTGCTGGGATTAGGAACACCGGAAATGGAACGTTGGATCAGAGCCGGGAAGGCAGATATTGAGGGAAAGGTCAACGACAAAGGGAAGGGTAAGGGAAAGACAGTTGGTTTTACGAATGAGAGTGACAGCGAGAATGAGGACGGTTCGGGAGGTCAAGGCGAGCGTGAACAGGGATTAGCAATGCAAGTATCCCCGCGTCGGTCAACGGACGTTAGCGCTACCTCCTGGGCATCCGCACCGCTTCACGCTCCTGTCCCAGGTTCAGGGTCACCCGCAGGCGGTGCACACGACCTTTTACGTACGATCGTGCGGGACGTGATGTACGATTTCCAGCGGGAGACGAAGGCGGAGATGATGGGGCTACATCTTGACCTGGTGAGAATGGGTCGGGGATGGAAGAAGGAGCTTCGGGATCTGATGGGGGAGTATGTTGGAGATTTGAAGGACTTGAGGGAGGATAATCGGAGATTGAGGGAGGAGAATGAGAGGCTCAGGAGGGGGTATTGAGGAGTGCTTGGTATGTCAAGCATTTTTATTATAATATTATGTTCATGCTGTTATGGTTATGAGAGAATGCTACTACTGTGGTGCATCCTTTTGTTCACAAGCTAAACACCCTGGCCATAGTGGGGGAAAAACTTTTGACACGCACCGATTTCAAGTCGCTAAAAGCTAGGCCTATGCTTGCAGACTAAAAGTTAGGGCGGTACTAAGCCAGCTGCAACGTTTGCTGCTTCAGAAGCTGGCTATCCAGTATGTAACCTTGAAGCTGCCAGTGCCAATGGTAGCTTCGACTTCAAGTTCATCGTCTGCCCAGTCGCCACTGTCACGATACACGTGATGAATATCTGAATTGTCACATTTCTAGTTACCCCGGGGCAACCCCGAGGCCAGCCTGAGGGCTGAAAGTTACGACTTCAAACCTTGAGGCTTCCATGACAATCGAATCGCCTACTATCTCGACTCTCAACTCGATTGTATATTCCGGCTCTTTTGACCCAAATGAAAACGAGCACCTCCTTCGGCGAATCGAAGAACTGGAGTCTGAGTCACGGAGACAAGAAGACGGTACTAGGGCTGGTTGTCGTCGCCCCTCCATATACGTAGAAGCGTTCGAAGGTGTGTATATTGTTTAAAGTGTATGATTACTGATGTATGACTCCTGTAGATATGATCAATCGGGTGCACGAGTTTGAGCATCATCTTCTTACGGGCAAGGAATGGGATATTTTTGCAGCATTTTCGAGTCTATGCTGTACTCGCTTATTCCCTGTCGAGTTGGGTTCCCTGATTGACTGATCTGATCTTGTAGATAATGCACGCTATTGTCTTATCCGCTTGCTTCTGCGCAAACCCGATCGATGGCACACCAAGGCATCTATGGAGACCTTTACCAGGGAAGTTGGGGAAGAAGGGCTTAGTCGTGCGCTCGTCGACTTATGTGCGCCATTTCGCTCTCCTGTCAAAGCAGAGGAAACGAGCATCGAAATTTCTGTGAAGGAGGAGCCAGAAATATACGATTTGACAGTGGATTGTAATGAGGAAGACAGGAAGCCCACTGTTATCAATGCTGAGGCTGGTCCGTCTCGACTGGCAAAACAGTATACTTCACCTTACGTCGATGTGAAACCTGAATTGGACGATCCCAATTATCCTGGCTCGCTTTCCGAGGACCCTGACATCGACTACTTTTGTCGGGATCAGAATACTATGACTTTAATTGAGGTTCTCGACAAGCTCAACATCGAGGAACTCAAAGACCTTGTGAAGTCTACCAAGATTAAACCCCGGAAAATGGTTGTTCGTATACTAGCTTCACTTGAGTGTTATTAATACCGTTGCTTACTATTTTTGTAGAAGAATGAGATGGTCTATGCGTTAATGTCTCATGCGTCAACTCAATCCGTACTCGCGTTCCCAACGACTTACCAACATGCCAAAGACAAGCGGAAGGCCCGGGACGATGGTCTACACCAAACAAAGCTTCCTTTCGCATCTAACAGTGCAAAAGGGAAGGGAAAGGCAGGGAAACAAACACAGGAACGGAGATTGATGGAGATGGCCCTAGCAAAGCTAGGTAAGTTGACTTGTCACATTCTTCAATTTAGCATCTAGGTACTAAAATCGAGTTCATGCTTCTAGGTACATGTTTGACCTTGAATTCCCACTTCTACAATCTTATAGAACGGATCAACATTTTGGACGGGCGGGCGACGCTATTTCCGAAGTCCCTGTTACTCCCCGCTCTACTCACATGTTTTAAGAAACGGACATATTCTGACTACAAGTACACCCGCACAAGCAACATATGGTCCAGTCGTGAAGAACTCATGCAGTATGTAGCAGCTCTAAAGTTGGAAGTGACCTTAGACCAAACCCTGGAATCACCCAATCAGCCCCGTGGCAGACCTGGAACGAAAACTCCACGTCCGACCTTTGTCACGCCTGGGCCAGGGAGAGGCATGGCTACGCCATTAAGAACGCCTAGGAACAGCTCAGCAGTTCGATGTACGGAGACACCTGCTAGCGTCAAGACGGAAACTCTTTACGAGGACATGGCAGAAGACGTCAAGGACAACCAGGAGCTAGTACCTCCTGAGACGTCGGACAAAGACGAGAAAGCACGGAAGATCCAGGGGATTTTCGAAAAAACAATAATTCCTATTTGGGAAGAGCTTGTAGCCGCGAAGCAAGTGGAGGCTCGAGTCAGACCTTTAGGATTAGAACGATTTGAACCCGGTTAGTAATACTGGGCTTTCTTTGTCAGCGCTAGCTAATAAGTCTTGCTCAGGCTTCGTTTATACACGCCTCTTTCGCAGAGCGCAGGAAGCTCTCAAGAGATTGAAAGACCATGCACACGAGGCCCAGTTACTGGATGCTCTGCTAGGGCAGAGATACTGGAGGCGGAGAAAAAGGGGTGCATGGTATGACAGGCGGGCACTCCTTCAGACCAGGTATCTCTGCCGGGAAGATGGTGTGAAACGTGAACACATACTCTATGAGGCTATGGCTGGTATGCGCGAGGCACTGGATGACGAGGATACTGGCCTCGGTATGTGATCTCTTACTTCGGCATGACATTGAAGCTCACTATTGATTTAGTCTTTCGACCTAATCTTCTACGTCGCTTGCGGGCGTTGGAGAAGATGCTCAAAGTCCCCAAAGAGGATCAAGTCCATTTCGAATGTGACTTGAGGAAGGCCAAAGACATATCGATCAGCGCTGTAAGGCTTCAGAAATCATCAGCTAGTCTACACCTGGGCAAAAATCTACAACCAACGTCTGGGGAGAACAACGGTGGAGATGTTCGAAGCTATTTCCCAGTAACATCTCCCAAGATTCAGAGAGGATCTTCTGTTGCTGAGAAGGAGAACAGTCCTGAGGTATTTCAGTGTTTTCTCTAACTATAAGGTACCCTGAAGTTTATCTCTAGGGAAAACCACTTGCACAAAAGCCTGGAATGACCGGGAAGTCGCTTTGGAGGGGTATAAATGGCGAAGAGTTGAACGTGGAGATGCGTGCTCTCCAACACTACGAAAGCCAAGGATACAAAGGGTCCGGCTCTCTACCTAAATATTTTATCAGGCTGACCGTTTTCGATAGGTTTCATTCAGAAAGTCGCATCTTGACTATGATCTTTGCCCTATTATTCTGGGATATTATCTTTGCCGACATTCAAGGTGCTTTCGAGACACCTTATCAGAGTGCACCGTTAGATATAGCCGAAGAAACATTCTACTATGCTCGGAAAGAAATGATTGACAGGAGACTGGAGGAAATCAAGGAGGGACAAGCACGAGAAATTCTAGAGCAACATGATAACGCGTATCGGGAGAAGAACACCTGGTGCATCGGCGTCCAGTGGGATATCTGTGCAAAACAGGATCTCCTGGAAATCGTGGAGGTACGTATCCTATGTTGAGACTTTGTCGTTCTGGAGCTCACTTTGCTGGGATGCAAGTGCCTTGGTGGCGAACCCCTTTCCATAATTTGCAGATTGTTCTGTGAAGATTATTCAGGAAGGAGTAGCGGGGTGCCTGACCTCGTTGTGTGGAATGCAGAATTGCATAAGATCATCTTTGTGGAGGTCAAGGGGCCAGGCGATAGACCACAGGAGAATCAAAAGGTTCTATCTTACAATCTATTTAGTCGCCATTCTAATAATATTACACAGCTTTGGTTTGATACCCTCCTGAATGCCGGTGCCGATGTTGAGGTCTGCAGAGTTCTCGACACAAATGAAAAGACGAATACTGCAAGTAAGAAGAGGAAGCAAAGAGGCGCCAGTCGGGGAACCTCGACGAAACCTAGAGGAAAGGCGAAGCCTGCAGACTCCGACCTTGAGTCGGAAAACGACGAAGAGGATCAGTTTGCCCGCCATTTATTGGCGAATTCACAACCTAGTCCTTCATCAACAAGCAAAAAACGTATCCGTTCTCCGGATGACGACGACTGTATACTACCACGACCAGTTTTCCTGTTGACCAACTCTCCGGTGTCTCCTCTTGCCTCTCTTTCCCGACGGAGAAGTATCAGCCTCCCATCCAAGAAACAAAAACTTCACAAATGAGTTACACGTTACTTTCCCAGTTGTGAGTCTATCATTACCATTATTTACTATACCATCAGCTATATCCCAGGCCTGTAAGTGCTAGCGCCAGCTATCTGACCTCTGATCTACGTGACATGTATCATTGTATCACTTACTCTCAGGCTGTACCTGTGATTTATACGATCGGCTGTATTGTCTCCCGACGAAGATCGTTAAACGATCTTCGCTACTCGAAAGATGGAAGCTGAGCGCTGAGTCCCACCTCGGAGTGCCTACCTGACACTCTACCACCAGCGGATTAGGACTGTTTCCGAAGTAGCAATACAGTCGTTTAGATGCTCGGTCAATCAGGCTACAGTGACAACACCCTGTCAGACACATACGCGCGCCTCGACCATCAGGGTCTGATCGAACAAAAAAAGTTTTTTTTTGAAAACTAAAACTTGGAGAGCATCCAAAGAGCATCGACAGTAGAAATTTTTGAGTACTTGGTTGGGATTATAAACTGAGCCTTAAAAATTTATATATATAAAATGAACCACGGCCAGCAGCTACAACAAAAAGAGGACTCCAGAAACGTCCGTGTTGAGATCTGGTTGAGATCTGGTTGAGATAAAGGGGTTAGCCACGAGCAGACGCCGTCGCGTCGTAAAATTACTCACTGGCACGTGCCAAAAGTAAGTACTTATGTAATGCAAGGTGAGTTCAGTTGAAAAGATCAAGTTCCTGGTCCAGAAAAGAGAGGAAATATCCACTCTGGAAGTTTTCTATGCTGGAGAATTGCATGATGATTTCCTGATCTTGAGTATGTTCTTAAGTACTGAGCAGCGACGACTCTTTCGATGCAGTATTACATAAGCGATTCTGGCTTAGAGCTTGACTCGCAGCATACTTATTTCTGCAGCTGCAAAATGGTGCAAAGAACTAAAGTCGAAGGTATGCTCATTCCACTCACCTGGATCTAATAATAACCACACGCAGGACCATCCCAGGCAGAACAATTGCTGCGTGTAACATCCGGAATCGCCGCAGAATTGATAAAGGCGCACGACGCCAACCAGTCTGTCTCCTTAAACGAGCTCCGCCACAGGATCAGCAAGAAGTTCGGGTACGGCGGGGTGCCCCGTCTAGTCGATATCATCAGCGCAATCCCCGATGACTATAAGAAGGCGCTGTTGCCTAGGTTAAAGGCAAGGCCTATACGGACTGCTAGTGGAGTAAGTACAACATCTTAGATTTCGATCCCGAGATGGGTTGGGTTTTAATTCTGATATATGACAGATTGCGGTGGTTGCAGTGATGTGCAAGCCGCATCGATGTCCGCATATCGCGATGACGGGGAACATATGCGTGTGCGTATTTCGCGTAGGGATGTCGAGCGGATCAAATGCTTATGTTTTTTACAGATACTGTCCTGGGGGCCCTGACTCGGATTTCGACTATAGCACACAATCGTATACGGGCTACGAGCCCACAAGTATGCGGGCAATTCGTGCACGCTATGATCCTTATGAGCAGACTCGAGGGCGTGTTGAACAACTGAAGAGTTTGGGACACAGTGTGGATAAGGTATTTATTCCATTGGTGGTCTTACTTCTCATTTCGAATTAACACATGTTAGGTTGAGTTCATAGTGATGGGCGGGACATTCATGAGCATGCCTGAGGACTATCGAGGAAAATTCATTGCGCAACTACACAACGCCCTATCTGGATTTACAGGAACAGACGTCGACGAAGCGGTCCGGTAAGCTTCCTTTTATTCGCGTAATTTTTGTACCTCTCAACGCTCCTCAGCTACTCTGAACAGAGCAAATCAAAAGCCATTGGCATCACCATCGAAACCCGCCCAGATTACTGCCTTCGCCCACATCTCAGTCAAATGCTACGATATGGCTGCACACGTCTCGAAATCGGGGTTCAATCCGTGTACGAAGACGTAGCACGAGACACAAACCGAGGCCATACCGTCCGTGCTGTCTCCGAATCCTTCCACCTTGCCAAGGACGCCGGCTTCAAGGTTGTCGCACACATGATGCCTGACCTTCCCAATGTCGGCATCGAGCGCGACCTGGAGCAGTTCAAGGAGTACTTTGAGAACCCTGCGTTCAGGAGCGATGGCCTAAAGATTTACCCGACGCTGGTCATTCGAGGGACGGGACTCTACGAGCTGTGGCGCACAGGGAGGTATAAGAATTACACACCAAATGTCCTGGTGGATGTTGTTGCGAGAATTTTGGCGTTGGTGCCGCCGTGGACAAGGGTGTATCGCGTACAGCGGTTAGTGAGGATTTTGTTAATGAGGGGCTGTTGATTGATTTGATGATTGGTAGGGATATACCGCTACCGCTTGTCACGAGCGGTTGTGACAACTCTGGCAACCTCCGTGAATTGGCGCTGAATCGGATGAAAGACTTCGGTGCCGTATGTCGAGATGTACGATTCCGCGAAGTCGGAGTAAGTCCGTTACCAGTAGCACATACATAACCCTCTTCACCACTTATTTATCTCCCTACTTTAGATCCACGAAATTCACCACAAGGTCCGCCCAGAGTCCGTTGAGCTCCTACGGCGGGACTACACTGCGAATGGTGGATGGGAGACCTTTTTGTCATACGAAGATCCAGAACAGGATATCCTCATTGGACTTCTGAGGCTTAGAAAGTGTTCAGAGGAGGGCACATTCCGCCCAGAGCTCGTGAAGAAAGAGGGGGACGAGGGCGGGTGCAGTATCGTTAGGGAGCTGCATGTGTATGGGACAGCGGTCCCTGTGCATGGGCGAGATCCGACTAAGTTCCAACACCAGGTGGGCATTTATGCTTTTGACATAGTCATATGTTAATTGTATTGGTTCTGGTAGGGATTCGGAACGCTATTGATGGAAGAAGCTGAGCGGATCGCAAGAGAAGAGCATGGGAGCATCAAACTAGCTGTTATCTCTGGTTGGTTCACCATCCTCATTCTTATACGACTTACCCATTTCACGCTCCTCTCTTAGGCGTTGGGACCCGTGACTATTACAGAAAACTAGGATATGAACTCGATGGCCCCTACATGAGCAAGTCACTAATATAACTTCCTGTGCCTGTACTGTCGACACTGTATTTGATACGATACAATCATACCGAAGACTGCTTTGAGTACCTACGCCGAGGATGACAGGATGACTCGAATCCACAGGTGAACGATTCGTCCTAGTGTCAGAGAGCGTAGGCTAACAACTAGCTAGTAGTATGTAGTGTTGACGCTGATACACCCCTTGGATTATTCTGGACATGATTGGAATTCTCGGCGTACCACTACGTCCGTATCTTACTGCTGTCCTTTGACTGTCGACATTTGCATAATCCGCACAGTTCCCATATCACTCTCAGCCTCACCGTCATCTTCAAACTCATCGACACCTCCAACTGGCTCATTGACTGAATCATCATCTGCTCCATCCCCGAAGTCCCACACATTGATTTCTGTTGCGTCATTTCGATTGGTCGCTGCGACGCACCATCTCCCCTCAAACACTACCTGCCACACGCCCGTGATCCCTGTCAACAGATCACGTACCACAGAGCCGTCGTGGGGGTTCCACATCTTGAGGTTTCCATCTGAACCGCTCAGGACCTTGAACTCGTCATGTTGGAAACATGTTATTGCTCCGGTGTGAGCAGCAAGTGTATGTCGCAATTCCCCTGTGTCAGGGTCCCATATACGTAAGGTAGAGTCAGCGGCGGCAGAGACAAGGTACGAAGGTGAGAGGCCTAGGAGGCCAATGAGGGAGGTGTGACCTGTTAATGTATGCTGACATGTGCCCGTTTGGAGATTCCACACACGGACAGTGCCGTCCATTGAGCCAGAATATGCTTGATTGCGATTGGAATCTAGAACGACGCTGTAGACTGAAGAACATAGAAGTTAGAGTTCAGTAGTCTGACCAAATGCTGCCAACGTACCTTTCTGGGTGTGACCAACCAGCACCCACCTACATGCGCCAGTGACTGTATCCCAGATGCGGACGGTGCAGTCATAGCTCCCAGAGACCAGGGTTCGTCCTCGTGCAGCGAGTGCTCTGATCGAATGGTCATGACCTTCTAGATGAACTCTATGATATGGATTCTCCTCCGCGTCCTATCAGATATAATATTAGCTCCACACTCGTCAATTTGGCGAGATAGGAAACACATACACAAACTTCTGCAGGATCTACTTCTACATCATCTCCACCAAAGCATTTATATTCAGGTTCTCCAGGCCGAGGTAGTGTCCACACCCTCAAGGAATGATCTCTGCTTCCTGTTACGATTAGTGGTCTCTTCGGCCATCTTTCTTTTACAATGACACCTGCGTCATGTTCTACGTCTACCAATTCGGGCTTTACGATCGCCAGACACCGTACGGTACTCGTATGGCCTCCAAACACATGAGTGCATCTTCCAGTGGTGAGATCCCAGATGCGGACAGTGCGATCCGTCGAACCGCTAACCAGGATGTCTTTGCTTGCTGCAAGCGCCCAAACACCACCTTCGTGGCCTTCAAGCGATCGAACAAGATCGCCGGTAATTGGGGAGTATATGTGGATGGAATGGTCGTCTGAGGCGGAGATGATGCGGCCGTGGGAGAAGAGCAGACATGTGACAACAGAGGAACCATGAGCGGGGAATGAGATGTGGCGAGGCTCGGGGTTGTCAAACCACTGTGAGTGGGCGCCGGCAGTATTTGAGAGCGGCATAAGGGCAATGATTGAGATGGCTACTATTCTCTGGTCCCTATGTAGTTGGCAGTGCAATCCGACAAAAGGAGCAACAGTGGAACCGATAAATAGGGAATTGCATTCCCATAGGTTCGCAATAACCGGTTATTGCGGACCTCAAGACTGTCCAAGTCAATTCAGTACTAGTTATATACCGTAATATACCGTACTTATCAACTTGAAGCTTGACGTTGAAAGCCTGAGATATCCGTGCCCAACCCCTATGGGTTAAAAGGGTTGACTGTATCAGACCCACGGGAACCACAATTTGAATGACTATCCATCTCCATCCAAGCAAGCGTGATCAGCGCACATCGTTCACCCATCACCCATTACCAGCGTATGAAAATTCGGAAACACCAGCTCCTCCTCCACAGTCTTCCTAATCACATCCTGTATGAATCGTTCTACACGCGTCACATTCTTCAAAACATGTTTATCCGCCTGCCCGATCTCGCTCTCAATATATATTGATGGCAGTAACCGTTGACCAACGGGTAGCGGCTTTGCTAAGCGACCCCCACCTCCGTCCGTCTGTAGAGATTCTTCGTCTAGCTCCGGGGGTGTACTGCTTGCCGATTCTGAGGGATTGGGGTTGCGCTTCGGGCGATCACTAGCAGCCGCGGGCCCATACGGGTCGAGATCATCGAGTATACAGATATGCACTCGCCGTCGCGCGCCCTCGTATGCAACTGCGAGTTCGCCGGTAAAGATGAGGCCTGTGACGGAGAGCTTGATGGGGAGCGACATGAACATGGGTGAGGGGTAGTTGATCAGGAGAGAGGTAGTAAGTGTGATACGTAAATTGGAATGCCAGTTGACATGTAAATGTAGTTGGAGGTTCGGGTGTTCAGTTGGTTGGGGAGGAGGCTGGGTGCTTGCTGGATCATTGTGAGGAAGAGGGAGTTCGGCTTGAAACTGTGTAGGATCTGTATTAATGTTGTAGGTAGGGACCTTTGAAGGCATATCGTGAGGGCTTGTTAGCTCGGGGCTGTTCACTGCAGGGGCAGAGAACGGTGTAGCAGGCGAAGGACTTCGATACATCGGAACATTTCCCCACGGCGGGGGTCTGTGGTCCATTATATTCGGTAGACTCATCCCGGCTGTCCATGCGTCCACCGGCGAGCTCAGCGAAGGCGAAGCTGCGAACATGGTAGCAGAGCCGTAGGGTCCATAGCGCATGTGGGGAGGAAGGTGATGGTATGTCAGCCCTTCTTCGCGGCCTCCTGCACGCCTTGAGACCCACTCGAACCCTTCTTCGTCCTCTGCACCTTCGGTAACTTTAACCGATCCTTTGTCGAAATCCTCATCGTCCTCTAGAAAGTCACGGTAAATGTCTCGTAGGTCAACGAGCTCGACATCGGGTGCGGTAGAACCAAACTCTAGGGAAATGACCTCGACTGGGCCGATGAATGAGGGCCGTTCGGCGTTGGATAGTTGACGATTGAGGACGTCAACAAGATAGGTTGCGAGCGAACTGTCTAGTTGGTTCCATTCCAGGTCGATCGACATAAGTTAAGATACCGTCACGTTTAACCAGCTTCAACTTATCAGAATTGCACGTTGTTCGATGACCATGTATGTATGTAAGTCCTTGGGATGTTACGCCTGACGTACCCGCTCGAAATTGTAATGTGGCGATGATTCAGCGAAGAAAAGAAATTACCTTTCGCGCAACTTTCGCGTCCGGAGCCGTCACGGTCAGGGTCAGACCAATTGCGGCTTCAAGCTTCAAGACTCAAATCAGAAATGTGAAAACATCATGCATAGTAAGATCTTGAAATGCAATAGATGTACGTGTCCTGACCACTATTGTCGAGAGAAACGATGATGGTTGTAAACTGTCAGGCTCGAGATCTACTATGAAAATCTAATCTACAAGTCTTGATACCAAAGGACTCCTCCACGATTTTGAAGCAACTGGTCAAAATGTCCTGGGATCTAGCTGCAGATATCTGAACAGTCACAGTTGTTTGCAGTCCCATGGTCAGACTTTGCTGACTGTCATGACTAGTCGCTGACTGGCACAACACTGGTCAGGTTCAAAAGGGATAGGACAGGCACAACAAGTATGAAACCCAGATATCGACGAGAAGTGGGCATTAGGATCAGCCTCCTCACAGCTGGCAAGGCAAGCGCTTGATGACGTCCTAGGCGAAATGTGGACTCGTCTGGCCTTCAAGCTTCTAAGGTAACGGAGGTGCTGTAGGAAGTCCTAGTCTTTCGTGAACAATTAAAAACCTACCGGTAATACCGGATAACATCCCCTTCCGAGCAAACTTCGAAAATGTAAGGAGGGACGCATCCTCCAAGAGCGAATTGTCAGCGGAGTTCTTTCTGCACAGAGAGACAAGTACGTTATTACCACCGGTTATTACACCACAAGTCTAAAGATATTATGTCATTATTCATCCTGTAAATTGATAGGGTTCTGATAGCTAGACGTCCGTGATATTTGGCGTGGAACAACGTTCGAAAGGTTCATCTGCGAGACATTACGAGAACGAGAGGAGATCAATGGATTGACATTGATAGTACTGCTGCTATTGCTGGCGTGATTGGCGAAGGTGTCATCTATAAATGCGGGAGAGGGCGAAGATGAACGAGAAGAAATCGACGGCCGGGGTGAATATTGCGTCGAGGTCCCAGCGGCGTCAAAACTATTGGGGAGGGTGTATGGCCGTGTAGAAGGGGCCCGCGAGAAGTTCGTTGAATTTATCTGTCGGAGGTTGAAGTCATTGGAGAGTGGGTGAGATGAATGGGTGAATGAGAATACGCGGCGCAACGGAGACCGCCAGTTTTTGCTTGCAAAAGTAGGTGAGGCAGGAAGAGAATAACCATTGCCGTTGGGTATTCCCTCCTCTAATGAGGATCCTCCTTCTCGTTTTGTGGCATGTCGGACAGATCTAAGGCACATTCCCCGGATTTGGCGTCGTATCGGGTAAGCCACTAGGAGAACTAAGCAGAGCAACGTCAAGAAAAGGAATATGACCGGTGAGAAACCAAGAGACGTCCGAGTCAGGACGATAGGTAAATGTGGCGAAATACGGTCCTCGATACCCTCGAGGATGGATGGCCGAATGGGTTTTATGGGCGAGTCAACAGGCACATTCTCGATAGGGTCCGTAAGTGGCCTGTCCGTCCCCGATAGTAAGGGGACTTCTTTGCTCGCTTCCAGTACCATCTTCCCCAAAGTCCAGGTGATCGCATTGCCCCCAACAGTGTCAAGCGACTGAAACATAGGTCGTCCTAATCCTTTCCTCTCTGCCTCCTCTTCAACCTTGTCGCCGCCAGCGGTTGTGACATTACCTCCTGGATCCACAATCCGTGGTATCCCAATCCCCTCATGTAGCACATTCGATATCCATGCTGCCTTGAAACACTGCATTTCCAGACGAGAGCGTTCCACTGACGGGTGCCAAATGCCCGTAGCTACCACCTTGCCGTCTTCCAGGACCTCCCCGTCGCCACCTAAGCGATTCAGCGCCTTTGATGCCTCATGCTGCTTCATGATTTCAACCCAGTCTCTGGAACAAAACTCCGACGCTGCACGTTCGTACTGGACAAAGTCGTACGCACCCCCGAGCCCGAATACATGTTCAGATGAATACCAATACTCCGAGACGCCGATGAAATGGGAGACGGAAAAATCAATCCGAGGGACGTGGATACCGTTCATCAAACACGGGGAGTCTGGGCATGGCGCCGTCTTGTTTAGAAGAGGAGCACTCTGTTGCATACATTGCTCGAAGGATCCTGTACCTTTTAGACGGTGTGGTTGGCCAATGGGAGCTGGGGAGGATTGGGTGTGGACTGGATATTCAGTTAGTTCTAAGTCTCTGGGCAGACACGGGTCAAGAACAATGCCGCTGTCTCCACTCTTACGTGCAGCCTCAAACTCAGAGATCGTTTTGCCCACATACCGTTCCCGTGCTTGATTGGTGCCGTATCCGAGCCATGTCGTGACAAAGACCTTGTGCTTTATCTCCTCACCGTTCAAGAGACGTAGTCTGACATCAATGAAATTCTTCGCCTCCATTTCGTTGGTAGAACTTGGTTCAAAAGCGATCTGTGTAGACGCGCCACCCATGTCTAAAAATCCGTACGTTGTACGATTCTGGGTTTGTCCTGTAAAGCCGTCCATCAAATAATTGACAGCTATCCACCCAAATAAACCTTCCTCCTCTCCAGTGATGATCTGGACACTCGAGCCGCATGGACCAGCTGCTGATGGGGCATCTATCTTGAACGTTGAATGCAAGGAAAGGAAACGACATGCTTGGCGGAGAACTGCAGCCTGTTTATCTGACGAGAGCAGTCGCATCCCAGCCGTAGCAAGCAGAAACAACGGTGTCTCCATCTCAAGAGACGGAGGGATGTGCTGCCTAGCATGAGCAAGCAATGGTTGAAGATGGCCTACCACGCTCTCTGGGTCATCCGCATATGATGATATACCTAGAACATCGAATTAGATACACGGCTACGCTTCGACCGCTGCAGAACATACCCGGTTCAACTTTATACACCCAGTCTTCATCGTGTTGCGTTCCTTTCTCAACCTTCGGAAGAGTATATCCTAGCTCGCTTCCCTTTTCCAATGTGATCGACCGAGGATCTTTCCAGCTGTATATCTGCAGCCTAGACCCCGAAGAACCTGCGTCGATTACAATACCAAAATGGCGGCCTGTCGTCCAAGCGTCATGCCCAGTTGACGGAGGCATATTCCTGTAAAGTTCGGAGAGCTTGGCACGCTTCTTCTGCGCACACTGGCAAGTTGGGCTCGGACTCTGGGGGCTTTTTTTTCTTGCGTGGCCGAAGTCTGACCCAGAGCTGATAATTTCGAGTCTCCCGTAGGCAGACCGAAGCAAAGGATAGTTTCCTTCTAAGTAAGGCAACGGTTCAGAAAATTCCCACACGACGAAACGGACTGATTTTTAGGTGGCTGTGTAATTTGAACTCGACCCACGTGCACACTGGCATGATCACTCTCCGATGAAGTTCGAAACGCGCCATATACCTCTACTTCCTTCTCGAAATGTACCAAATTTCCCCTGCATCTGACCGTCTACAACGAAAAGAAGAAGAAATCTGGGGCTCATGATTAACAATATTGGAAATGATTTGTGGAGAACACTGCAATCTCTGCGACGGTTTCGTGTCATTTTCAAACACTACACACGCCATGCTAAATCAGTGGCCGCAGAGCTGATGGAGTTTCTCTCCACCCTTTCATATAAGTTTGATGTACTTCGATGATACCCACGAACTTAGTCGGTCTCGACTCTCTCTTGGTTCTGCTACGTCTCTTGTCCAATCAAACCTCTGTAACGGGAATGTGGTATGCTTCCATGGGACAGAATCAAGCATCTCCTACCATGCTACCAGTCTTGATAAGCGTTAGTCCCTCGTCTGTGGGTGCGTGATAAGGGGGAACTTATAGCTGTTTATTTGCAACTTCAATCCAAAAACGATGAAATGTTACCTTCCTATCATCTGCGCTTGGCTTTGACCAGAAAATACGGATCGCAGATCAAGGCACGCCTGTTTCTATGGGTGATTTGCAAACCATTCAGCATCTATCGAGATCATACGATAACCCTTGTATGTGGCTTCGTTGATACGAGAAAGTCGCTCACGAGTTCTAACTCTAGATGGCACGCAAGGACCAACTCTTGAAGTGGAGGGTGAGCACTTACGGGTCACCATTCACTGGCAGACTTTCATCTTGCTCTTCTTTTTCCACTGAGTTGTTGGAAGGTCGCACTCTTAGCGAATCTGCTAGCGCAAGTTCCAATGATGTGCGTTCAACCCTGCAGCTGGAAGGCTCGTTCATTGACTTCTCTTCACATAGTAGTTACGACGGCCGTATATTACTTCATGTTAACAAAAACCACTGCTTGTACAAACGGATCAATTGACCCATTATGCATATTATACGCCAATGCGAAGCGAACACGTGGATACATACCCTGGCGGGCAGCGTTCTGAATCTCACGTCTTGACGACAACAATATTAATAAAGAAGTGGGAATTATTCCTTGCAATTGCAGAACCAGTAAATACATCCATGAGTAAGTAAAAATATAGTACAAGTAGGGCTAAACTAGCAAGCATCAATGTGACGAACCTGAGTTTGATGCCAGTCTCTCTCTTTTTATGTGGTCTGCCATCCAATCACTCCAATCACTCCAAATACGACTTGGGCATAGCAACATTCCTCTTCGGACGCCCTCTCCTAGTTGTCTTACCATTAGCAGCTTGACGCGTCAGGCTCGCTTGGCTCTTTTTCATCTGCTGGACCTTCAATGTCCTCAAGCGCATGACATCATACACCCAATCTCTTTCCTGTAGCAATTCTTCCCCCTTCTCATGAATTTCCTTCTCTTCTTCATCGGGCAACATTTCCGCTGAGGTACGGTAGCCGTTGCGCCAAAGGAGAATCTGGAGAATTGCTTCCGGCAAAAGGATGTTGACACAGTACTGCGCATATGAAGTTCAGCGAAGGGAGAGCACGAATACAGAAGGAAGGAACTCACGTCAAGCTTTTCTACCGCTGACAAAGCTTCGTATGCTTCGCAGCCACGTTGCCGAGGGTACGCCGTATGTAGTGCGGAATCCAGCTGAGTTAGGTAAGGCTTGCCAGCATTGACCTTACGGCCGACATACATTCTCAGCTGGTAGAACATATATCGAGGAAACGCCAAGTTTACCTTGGTTGCTTGGGATGATTTTGCTACCGAAAGAGTAGGAGAGCCCTATAAGGAGGCAAAATCAAAATGTTTTCACGTAGTATTACGAAATGCCTTACCATCCTCCCGTCGGAAGGCTGGGAGCTCATCGGTGGAAGTTCAACATCCTAGTCACAAGGTCATTAACAAGTACCTCGCATTCTCATAGCACGATACATACCTCTGAGGCGTTGCAAGAAGAGTCCAAAGGTAAATCATGAGAGGAAAACATTGAAGTAACATCTGTTACTGAAGGTGATGGAGAACCACCTCTCACGTTAGACACCGGCAGGTCATCTTCGAACGCATTGGCCATGGTAAGATCATCACTGGGAGACCATCCTTCCGGCTCCACACCCTGGTTCTCATCCACAATAGGCTTTCCTTGCTTCTCATCCCTCAAACACCACTCAATCACATGTTTCTGCAGCTGAACAACGTCCCTTGGATCCATCCGCCCTCTCAAACCTGCATCTTCGCAGATAGACCGCCTCCCCGGCCCGCCACCAATAAACAGATCATGTTGTCTCTTCGCAGGCACATACCGCCCATTCAGCAAGGCTTTCAGGACGTTCTTGGTGTATACAAATTGGTTTCGAATATCGAGCTGGTTGAAGTCTTGTGCAGAGGGCGGCGGATCTAAAGGTACAGGACTGGTTGAGCGTTGAGCATCGACTATATCGTCATCGTCATTTCCAGCATCGTCCCAGACTTCACTTTCCCACTGTCCGATCTGTGAGACATGGACAAGTCATCACCCCAACCATGAGATGAGGAATAATCAATATACCTTGCATGTAGTAAAACCATCCTCCTCCGAAGTAAAAAAGAAGTTGCGTGGTATGACTTTCTGCGTGTTGTCCAAAAATTCAAGAAGATATCCTCCTGTCTCTGTTCGCGATTCCGGTGGCGCATATGCTATTATCCTTGCAGGCCAGTAGACTGTCGCATTTTTCGTTTCGCGAGCAAGGAGTAGCTCTCCAGGAATATCCAAGGAATCATCCGCTGGAGGAGGGGACCATCTGTCTTCCTCTCTCTTGAAATCCGAGATGTCAACGTCGAGTTCATCTTCCGCGTCTGAAGCACTGTTTTTGTTTCTTTTGCGTGTAACTGTCGCACCTTTTGTTGGACTCGTTTTGGTCTGCGGTCCCGAAGAGACATACACGGCAAAGCCCAATGTTCCTACCTCAGGCATCGCGTCACTGCCTGGATCGTCTTCCTTGTCGTGTAATAATTTGCCAATAGCCACACGCCAACGATCCTCCCAAGACCCCCGGTCGTGCTTCTGTTTCTTCCTGGGGGAACCTTCTACACCTTCGGTTAGAGCTGACGCAGAAATAAATTCAGGGGATTCGAAGCGTGCTCGTCCCACAGAGTCTTCCAATGATAGAATGTTTATATGTGACGGCGCTTGGATTTCGACGTCTTTTACTCCGGGATGAGGGTCTCCAAAAAGTCGAACTTTCAGAGGAATGCTAGTCAGCGGAGACTTGACCTGAAAGAAAAAATATCAGTCACATAAATAGTGATTAGCTTCATGAATGACAGCACCTTTCCTGGCCACCATAGCAGTTCCTTACTTTGTTCGCCAGGATCAGCAACATTTACTGGCTCCAAAACACGTGCACGGGCATCTAGCAGCACCCACACATACGTCCCCAATTTGCTGACATCCCATGACTCAGGAGGAGGCCGCCACAACAACGTTGCAGGGCTAGAAGCTGCAGTTGACACAACCCTACGTTTCTTGACTTGCTGAGGTGTTTTCGGTGGGTGTTCCAGAAGTTTAGGATTCAGATTAGGTGAACGAATGGGAGATGACACGGGAGTCAGGTCGGAATCGGAATCATGTGCATTAGTAGTGTCAGTAGGTGGTGACACAATCTGCTTCTGTTTCTTTGGGAGAGGTCTGGGGGTAAGCCGTGCGGATGTTATAGGCACTTGTGCAGACACTGAGGGGGAGAAGTCGGTCGCTGGTGGCTTGCCAATGAGCGTTACAGAGCTTCTCGGCTTTAATGGTGACCTCCTTTTTCCGCGGTTTGAAGATCTTATCTTCCCTTTTGGTGTGAACGAGCTTTCGTCGCCGGAACCTTCTGTAAGCTCAGAGTAACTGGCAACGGCTTTGGTCGCTGCACGACGAGGAAGCCTGGCTGTCTCTTCAACTAAATTTCCCTCCATGCTGCACCAAAATTAACCAACGAAGAATAGAGCTAAGGAAGCGACTTGCCAATCGTTGGTATGAGCAAGTCGTTCGTGCTGGGCACTGCCAGTGGGCAGTACGTATTTTAAATAATGCTGGCTTGTACTAGACGATCGCGTAGCGTCACAAAACTGTCACGTAGCATGACATCCCAAATTATCTTCGACCACCATGCCATTCACGTTCAAGTTCATCATGGTGTTGTCTGCAAGGTTTCTAATCGACAAAATAGCCGATGCTTCGATGGAACAACGGATATAAAAATATCATGCAGGGTCCTACTCTACTTCTGAATCCATCTGTGCACCACGTCTGAAGACTCAACTCAATTGCTGCTGGCCTTCTCACTGCAAACAGCTTCCAGTAGTCCATTCCGTACTAAGAATGCTCAATTTCTGGACCTTCAGGCTTTAGGTCGTGTTTGCTTTATCCGTGGCTTGATCGCGATCAGTGGTGGCGTAGTGCCGCTGCATCATTCTGATTCATTTTACGATATCTATGCTGTTACTTTCCATACTTACCCAGATTATGTATAGGCGGACTACACGGAAGCACGCCCTGTCACGAACTCCAAATTTCTCCTTGTTAGATGCTGGGTGGAGACGTTTTCCAAGTCAGCTAGCCAGCTCTAGCTGAAATTTACGAATGCTCCGCATCGTCAGGTGTGGCTCCGAGTCAGATTTGAGTGATATCCAGGGGTGTATCTCGTCCCTGGATCACTGAATCGTGGTCACTCGGAGTCACTGTCTACATAGCAGGTGACAGCCTGAGTCTATACTCACTCGCTGAGCCCAGAATCGACGGGCTTATTCTATTGAGAAACCCGGGGTACCCACTGAAACCCTGGGTTGCAAGACTAACCCCCCAACTTTTGTAGTGATTGCGAGGGTTGTTGTGGTTTGTACTCCGACCGGTGACTCCGGCCGTCAACGCACGTATGTGGCTAGCGCTGCCCTCTGCTGTTTTCGTTTCTTCGCCGTTGTAATCTTCAACTTGTCTTCAACCATTTGCAATTCGCCGCGATAGCGAAGGCTCATGTCTGATTTCATGATACGCAACGACTTTAAAGGCATGTTCCAGCACGAGAGGTGTATCATTGGCTGCTATTCGCTTACTGCCTGCGCGTGCTATTCCCCAGGTACTTGCCATCCCTCTCATAACTCACAATGACTCTGATAGCCCGAATTCAACAGGGACTTAAATAGGGCTAATGTCAACCTCACCACTTCGATGGCTCCAACTTCGATGGCATACAGGTTGGCAAGGATATGTTGGGCAGAGGAGATCATCGTAAGTAGATAATGTTTGGTGCGTTCCCACTCTCTGCCCCTGCCAGATCTCTGTTCTAATCACACTATTGTGGCTTGTTCTTGATTTGTATGTCTTGTCTGTAGATCAAACTGCAAACATTCGTAATAGGCCATGCACTGGAATAACATTTCGCTTCTCCTATGGTATCTTGAGTCATCGACATCTTTGTGAAAGGTATATAAGAGGCTAGCAGGTGTGGAGGTACGGCTTAGCAGACAATTCAAGTGGCTGTGCCCTTCTTTGCGACAGTCCTGCATCGGCGCCTGTGATTATCGCGAATTGATACTGCACCCTGGTTTACTGTGATCCTCCCATACTGCATCTGCTGTTCCTCCTCCCCTCCGCCACAAGGCTGACCCTCAAGTGCACCAGTGATGTGCGCAGACCAAGGCTGTCCCTTGTTTTTTATCAATGGGGGATCATGGATTCGTTCACTAAGGCTTTCCACATCCTCGATGCATCTTAACATGAAACTACGTACTGGGGCCACACGTGGCCCCAGTACTCCGCAAGTGGGGCGCTTGCTTTATCCCAGTACTTTACACAATGTTTAATCCTACTTGATGTATTCTGATGTAAGTATTATAAGCATAAAATTCATAACACAGCACTCACTGCGTGAGTGCTGTGTTACTTCATCCTAGTACTATACACAATGTTTAATCCTACTTGATGTATTCTGTATGTATAATAAGCATAAAATTTATAACACAGCACTCACTGTGTGAGTGCTGTGTTACTTCATCCTAGTACTACACACAATGTTTAATCCTACTTAATGTATTCTGTAAGTATAGTAAAGCATAAATTTATAACACAGCACTCACTGTGTGAGTGCAATGTTTGATGAAATTAGTTTAATCAGTAAATACATATTCATCTAAATTAACTCCATATGAATCTAATTCAAATGATAAATCAGCACGCCGTTCGTTATCCTCCCTCAGTAACTTGGCTGTTGGTGTTTCCTCAGCTCGTTGGATACGACTCCAAGGAAAGTGTGTGCGGAATGCCAGTCCCTCCAAATTTTTTACACGGGAAATAGCCACAAATGATAAGCTTGGAGAAAAGTCTTTCTCACCAAGATCAATAACAACCTTGGTTAAAGTAAGACCTTGGCTTTTATGAATAGTAATGGCCCAAGCTAATGTAAGTGGGATTTGAGTTCGTGAAAGTGATTGTCCCAATCTGTCTTCCCAAGAAGCAGTTATTGGAGTAATTGGAATCCAAGAAGGGTCAATTCCGATCCATCCAGGTGTTTGAGGGCCTATATATGAACATTGAAACCATTTAACATATTTGTTAGGCACTGAAAGTTACCTGTATATCCATCACACTCCACAAACACTACTGATGGCAAGGCCTTTTCTAGATTGGCTCCAGGACTAAACCAAATTTTTTTGATAGTCCCTTGACATCCATTAACCAAACCTAAGTACATAGTTGGTGAATCAATGTTATAGAGTGAGTTATAAAATAAATAGTTACACACCCTTAGAGGTCCAAAGATTTCTAGTAATCATAACTTTTGCACCTTCAGCAAGTAAAACCATTGGCTCTAAACCATCAGCATCATCAACTGATGTTTTTTTGGCAGAGCTGCAATTGTGCTTAGCCATACACCGAAATACAGGCTGGGCTGTTTGTGCCAAATGAAATTTGTTGTATTCAGCTACAGAGTTCTTGGTTGGTAATAAATGCAGTGCATCTTTAAAACCAGCACACTCCTCTGCAGTCAGATTATTCCACATACGCCTTTGAAATAACTGATAGTCATCTTCAATTGTGCTATATGTTCTAAGCCTAAGTAATGCCTGGCGCAATTTCACTTGATCTGGACTATCTCCTTGTTGACGAAACACCTGAGTGAGAGTTACAGATTTATTCAGAGATCTGTAAACAGTTTTTCCTTGTTGTAGCAAAGAGGCACGATCTGTCCCTTCATAATCCTTGCTTGAGAATAGAGGTGTGTCTCCTATAGGTGGAAGTTGTGCGAAATCTCCAAAAAATAATGCTGGAAGGCCACCCAATGTTTCATCAGCATGTTGAGGAAATGCTTGACAAAGACGACGGTCACTTCTACCTAACTGAACTCTGCCAATCATTGATTTTTCATCTAGAATAAGGAGTTTGGCATTATTCCAGTGAGTTTGGTGTTGTTGCAAACTACTGCTACTAAGCTGTTGAAAGTCTGCACCTTGTTTGACTGGTATTGCCATTCCAAAATTTATTGTCCATCCTCGAATGCCAAAGGCAGCAACACCTGTAGGTGCCAGTTGGACTACAGGATCTTTATCAATCATTTCATTTGAATACATGTCCCGAAGTGCATGTGTAATTGCCCAAATGAGAAATGACTTTCCAGTACCTGCTGTTCCATCAACATTGATATGAAGAGGTGGTGGCTTTGGAGTTTCATTGGAACTGATCTTCTTAAAGTATGCCATGACTTGAAGAAATACTTTTCTCTGCTCTCCTTTCAGTGTGGAGTAATGAGCAGGTGGAAGTGATTGAACATCATCATTGGGAGATTCTTTTACTTGATCAGTTAACCATTTAGATGCTGATGCCAATATTTCTGGATCATTAGGTGAATTTCCTATCCAGTCATACTCCTTATCCAAGTCACGCAATCCAAGATTGTTCAGTGTAAAGTCTATGTTCTGGCCAGAATGATGTCCAGCTTCAGCAGCCCACTGTGCACGATATATCTCCTCAGGATCACCTGGTGTGCTTTCACTATCAGAGTTATTGTCTTGCAAATTATCTTCATTTGGTTTGGGCAGTGTGTCATTAGGGTGATTATGGTCAGGATTTTCTAAACAGGTCTGTTCATACACATTTGTCCAGGAGTCATATCCTTCCAACGAATCCTCAGGATTTTCAAAGGGGTGATGAAGAATCATTTTAGCATAACAGTACTTCTCATAAGTCTCTGCATTATCAGGATCTGGTCTATAGCGAGGCCAGACTTGCACAACATAAGGCAAGGCATTTCTTTGACCTCTTCTTGTAAAGCTTTTAGTAGCAGATTTGCTGGGATCATAAAATGTAGCAAATTCAAGAAGGGAAAGTCAATGAAGTTCTTCTCTTTCAGTAGCTGTTTTTGCAGTTTGAAGTCTAGACTTATACTTCTCAAAGAATCCAATATGGCGTGTAGTAGATTGTACAAAATCAACTTCCTCTGCAACATTATCTGGAGACACACAAAGTGATCAATACAACCGAGAACATACAACCAATTTGCAACCCAAGAGTATGTGACAAGCTTCTTGACCAGATATATCATGTTCTGCAACAAATGAAGATAGCATTTTCTGATATGCAATGCCTGCTGCATCAGTATCTTGCAAATGAGTGATTACTGATTGCAAGGTTTTCTCATAAGAAGAGGAAGATGTTTCTCCTTTGCTGGCATACTTTGCCACATAAGCAATCACTGCCTCTTTGTTGACAACTGGTCGGAAATCTATGTTTGCTCTCCAACCTAGAATGAATCCAGCATTATATGAGTTCAATATCTCATCATTTCGGCGTGTTAGAAAATCTGCATATGCTTTTCCAGGTTCTCTTTCATAGACAGAGTTATCCCTGCATTGTTTAGGAAAACCAAAACGGCAGTATTTCTCATCTGAATCCTTCTTCTTTCGTTCACAATATCCAGGCTTACAGTAGGTATGGCGTTGAAGACAGTTCAGCATTTCAGCTAACTCCTGTTTGGTGTCTTCTAAAGAAGAAAACAGT
>QOVE01001816.1:0-15569 GCA_003521275.1 Tricholoma sp. MG99
GTACAGATATTCAAAACATTCGTTCGCTGTCAAAAGCTCTAGCTTCAAGTTACCTGACAGGCCTCGGACAGCTCGAAGATGCCGTACCCCAATCATAAGAGAGCCTAGTTTGGTTGCTCGTGGATGACTGTTGTGGGACTTTGGAATGTGTGGGCACTTTGGAATGGAATAACGAACGACTCGTCGACTCCGGACGAGGACCAGCCGTGCATCTACAAACCATGATATGACGGTCGCCGTATGTATATTTTATCTGCCGTCAGCATTCAATCTATGTACTTGTCTGACATACTATTTATCACCAGACGACGTTGCTAAAATCAAACCCGTATAGAATCAAATTCTATGAGCATGCACCCTTGTAGTAGATCTCGTCCACGAATCACGATCCCATTTCGTGGGTTGAAGAGAGCATGACGTGAGTTGTGCGTTATTTTCCGACTCAATCGCGTCCCTACTTCACATGCGCTCGTCGTTGTTTCGTGCGAAGATTGACTCCATACGAAAAATACTTGAATTCAATAAGTATAGCTGGATTTACTTGCTATAGGTTCATGATACTGGGGAACCTAAAGGCTAAAATAAAGAGCTTCAATACGATGGCGACAACTCGACGAGTCGATCACGAATATTATGGAACAATTCTCAGGCTTTTGGTGCTTTCCTCCTCAACCTGCGGTCTACCATTTCATCTGAGGAGAGGCAATGCGCATAGAGTATCTCGTGAGTCACTGACATACGACATAAACGCGCTGGATACAGGCGGGGGGATCGTTCGAGTTGCTTGGTTCCACTGCCGGGCCGTGTGATGTGGCTTCGAATTGTAACGTGACCACTACGCATACTCACAGAAATTATTATTTCGGACCGTCCAACCGTACCGTAACACCAACCACCATGTTCCCATCCTCCAACGCCCTCCATCCATTGAACTCCACCCAAGAGTCCCCTACTTCCTTTCCGTTCATTCTACAAGTCCCCCCCTCGACGGACCTCTGGCTTAAGCTTCCTTCTCTCGCTACACCATCAACCTTGCCCATCATCGCGCACAACCAACCATCCTTCATCCGCACCACCACCCACGCCTCCTTCCTCCGAGCAAAAGCCGTACTCTCATTTGCACCCACGCAGTTATATGACCAAGCTGGCATCTTGCTGCGATACCCTTCCCCTGGTGATGCAGATAAATGGGTAAAGGCGGGCCTAGAATATACAGATGGGATGATAAAGAAGGGTGTAGTTATTTCTGAAACGGGAAGGGGCGCGGATTGGAGCATTTCAAGGCATGAAAATACAGAGAATGATGGAGCGCCTGAGCGGGTCAAGGCGACCATCGAGTTTGAGCGTGAAGGTGCAGGAGCACAGGGAGAAGGAGGTGAGTTGGGCGGGAGTTTGTTCATTAAGGTGGATGGGGAGGTGATCAGGGAGTGTACTTGGGTTTTTACTGTGGGCGAGATAGGGCCGATTCAAGTTGGGTTTTATGGAGCGAGGCCGGCGAAAGGTGATATTGGGAATCTGGAGGTGTGTGTTGAGTCGTTCGAGGTCGAGGAGAAGCCTTGATATTGGCAAGATTTGGAAGGCAAGTTACTATTCGATATCGTGTCTTGCGATCCGTCGGTTGGTTCTGTATTCGTTAGCAGCGAAGTGACAGAATTCTTTGTTATTCTCATATATGTACCGTTATCAATCGTGCATTCTGCATTTCAATTGTAGCTCTGTGGATGAATTTTGAGGAACAAGTGCTTCTTTTATTCATCATTTTATCCATCTACGGTCCAGTACTCGAAGTCCAGGGACATCATTTGGCATGTGCATTGCACGCGCCTCTCCGAGAGCGTCTGTAATTCAGGTCCGAGTCTTGTCCGAGTCAATGCGCGAGATGGCTTGAAACGGGAGTCACAGTATAAGTATTGGTCTAGAAAATGCAAAGAAAATGCAGCGTATGCCTCTACATACAAACCATAATTGTCCTCACTTACCAAATGGAATGGTGACGGTGGAATGCACACTGTACTGGCTGCTAGAAAGCGATGCTTTGTAACCTAATGACTCATGATGATAATAAAGATTAGATAAGCCGGGGAAGCTGAAGTTCAACTGGAACAGCGTGCGATCTTTATCGTGACAATTGAATGCCAGGTGAAAACAAGGTGAAAAATACAAACAGCCAAGATTACCACTGCCACCAGCTCTTGCTCCTTTCCTCAATTCCACGAATTCACTCTGGTCCTAGGCCCATACATAACTTGGTTCTCCGAGTTGTCCGTCGCTAACTGTAAATTCCAACTTGAACGCGTTCCTCAAATTGGCCACTTCGTACTACATGACCTCCGAACCTATGCCACCCGTCATGTCCAGTGCCACTCAAATTAGAGTTCTCAACACCGACAAAGTGCTGCCCAAATCTTCAAATCAGATTTTTCCTCCGACCTCGCTTCCGAGTCTGGGCCACATGACCTTGAACATCCCGAGCCTCGTTCTCTATCGATGCTCGTCACTTTCACCAAATCTCACCGCAACGGACGGCTTACTAAAAGTCTTCAGCCGCCACTGAGCACGCAGAATGTTCCACCCAGCGATCAACATCATGAAGTTGTAAATGTTGCCAAATTTCCTACTCTCTTCTCTCCCCCAGACACCACCGAGTCAAACACCACGCTGGCAGGGATTGACGAACAATTGCTTGCATCACCGTACATTAGGGCTCTGGCTCTTCCATCTCGTTTCACACCACTTATTTCCTCCACCACTTCCTCGCCCAGCATGCCAGATCTTCATATGAGGACAGTTAAACGTCGTCGAGACATCCTTGACGATGCTATGATGGACGAACAAAGCCATTTATACTGGTTATCGAAGTGCTACATGTGCGAGCTCTCCGTAGAGGTCCTAAGCATTATATTCTTGGAGGCATGTCGGGACGACCGCATCATGGGTCCTGGGAAGACTGTTACTGCGCTTTCCATTGGACTAGTATGTCATCTATGGAGAGATATCATTCTGAGCCGCAGAGCGTGTTGGGCATCATTTTCGCTGGTTGTAATACAGGACGATCTTCTCGGAGTTTTTTACGACCAATTTGTCCCGCTATTGTCACTGTATCTCGAGCGTTCTGGAAACGAACCATTAACTTTCGAGATCAATGTAGATGGGGACTTGGATGACAAAATTGGATGCCCACCGTTGGTTGACACACTCCTCCAACACTCAGCGCGCTGGGAACATGCCGGCCTCCATATTCCGACAGATATAATGTGTTCCTCAAACCCGTGCTCGTACGACTACCCGATTATGAAAACCCTACGTTTTTCTCTTACAGATGTGATCCATAATCTTGGTTCGGTAACTCATTCGTATTACATGAGAGTTGCACCCCCATTCCACACCCTGATGATCTGCTCGCCATTGTTTTCTTGGCCAATCGATGCTAACACATCTACCCTTGTAAACTTTGCTATATCCAATGTATCACTGTGGCCCGCTCTGTCGTATGCCAACCATTTTCCGACAGTCCAATCCTTCACCTATAACTGCCACAGCCTCACATGGGGGCCAATTTATTCGCCCCTGAGCGAGTTCTCTCATCCAGCATTATGTTCTATTCGTTTCAAATGTGCACGATGCGACGGTGATTGTCAGCTGGAAGATTTTCTTGCCTGTCTTGCGATACCTGCACTCACATCAATCACGATCGATTTTTCTGATCATCCCAGCAGTCGCAGGGGCAAGAACCTAACTCAGTGGCCTCAGCTATCCTTTTTGTCCTTCATCCAGACGTGCGCCCTACAGGAGCTAGTTCTCGCTCAGGTGAATATCTCAGCATTACAACTCCATGATTGCTTGGAAGGATTACCTACACTGCGAGCTCTCGAGTTTGACGAACCGCTGGACTTTTCGTCAGGCGGGCTAGTCAACACGCTGACAAGGCTGCTATCTCCTGCGATTCGGATGTTACCTAGGCTTACGCGCCTCAGATGGAGAGGTCACCTAGTCTTTTCTGATGATCTTTTCGTGAAAATGGTGGAATCTAGGATGATGCCGAGCGGATACGATGATGCGACTCTCACTTCTATCCATATGACGTTCCGTTCGAGAAAGATGCAAGAACCGTTCAAGTCCAAGCTGAAGTCTCTCGCGTTTGGCAGGCTTGACGTTGTAATCTGGGAACCATAGCTTCAGGCCTTCAGATTGTTCGTTGGGATTTTATTTAAACGCTTGTTAGAATGTGCAGATACCATCTTCTAGATTATATATATTTATTATTGGCGTATGTGATTTCCTGATTTCTAACACCCGAGCATGGGCGTGCGAACTTCGTTGGCCAGCATTCACTCGCTTCTCAAGTCCTCAGATTTATGCACGCAGACTTGACTGACTCAAAGATATGGCCATCTCCGGGCACCCACTGCGAGCAGCGCGGCACCTCCCGTGGCCGGAACTTCATGCTTAGTAAAGTGATAGATAGATAATACAAAAGATAAAAGAACAATGTGGTATGTTGTTGGGCCAAATATTAAATATACTTGTGGTTCAGATACGGGCTATCGGGTATACCCGTAGTAACATGTTCCAAGCAGTCTCTGTATCAAATGAACGAATGCCAGTGGGAAGAGCGACAACAAGATATATCAAGTCAATAATTGGGTGTCGTACCGCTCGACATCGGCAGTGGAGCACCAGATATGTGCTATCTCCCAAAACGAAATCGTCGCCTAGCAGAGGGATAAGTGAGCATGGGGAAGAAAAAGGGTGGGGAAGCGAGTAGCACACACCGGTATAAAACGTCAGCCCGTCCGAGGGTGTTGAGCTCATCGGAAAACTCCAGCTCGTAATTCTACTTGTCGAACCTGTCCTCCTCCGCGTTGAGGTCTGTAAGAAAACCGCTTCCTGGAGTTCTGGGGGAAGGTGCGAAAGGTAGGATTAGGAATTAACAGACGCTGAATATAACACAGTTAACACACCTTGCCGTTGTTCTTCCCGACGATAAAGCTACTTCATAGGCGATAGAACAGGGAGACGGGATAAAAGACGAAGAGCACGCGAGCATGGCCGAAAATAAGCAGAGACCTGGATCACGCCCTGCCACAGGAAGGGATTTTTCTAAACCTTCATGCTGAGAGGTGGCAGGGATCGCCAATCGGCGAGTCCCTAGGCGACACTGAGGAACAAGAGCTGGGGGCGGTAGGTTGGAGGCGGAAGGAGATAGTGGTGGTCTCGAAAGATTACGGAGTGACTCATGAGTCACAAAAGCTAGCGAAGTATGCGTGGCCTCGTAGGTAGAAGTTGTGGGCAGGGCGACTCGGACACACGCAGGTCAGTTTGCAAAACTGATTGGAGATTAGAGTTTCTGTGAAAGTGGAGGTCATAGGAGTGACAGAGTTCTCGGGTGCTACCAGTAGATTCAGGAATCAAGATCCAGGATATTGAGAGCTGAAGCAACTTCATACCATGTTACCAAGGCCATCGAACGTTTAGATGTATAGGCCAATTAGCGTGCCGCGTGAGGATCGAGATTAGTAGCTTATGAGCGCTCAGCGCTCCTGCATCATGAGTCAACCGGAAATTAATGGGTTGTACATATATCAACTAAAATAGAAGACGAATACTAGTTAGTTATTGGCCAATAAGGATAGAAGAGAAAGTTTACCTGCCTCTGCTGCGTTGCTCAAGAAACCGAAGTAGTGCATGGAGACACAATGCAAAGCGGCTGGAAATGCGGGCAAAACTTGGAGTGAGGTTGAACGTTGACTAGTGGCTCTCGGAGAAAACGCGACGTTGCCAGTGACTAGTGAATCGTCATTGATAGTATGGAAACGAGATACGCTAAACAATGATAACAAAGATTATGAACTGTGTAGTTATTATGTAATATTGACCTCCGAAAGTCCGCGAAATTCAATCAGTCATTATTTACGTCTTTCCAGTCTGAGTCTAAGCCGCAGGCCCTCCCAGGCCGCCATGAGTGCATGACAACCCACTAGCCCGACTTTTGGGGCTCGGCCTCTGCCGCCTTACGGCTAGGCTTGCGCATGATTCAGACGAGCTCAAGATGAGCTGAGAGCTCACGAGTTTCACATAGTGAATCGCATCAGTTACCAAACTACTGTAGTAGGAAAATCATGATATCTTCCAGAGGCATCATGATTGCGTTGAGCCCAGGTTAATCAGTGTGATTGATGTATCCAGTGACAGCGCCACTCTGACGACGTCGGACGAAGTACCATTTGTATTGATCATATATTTCGCCGCAGCGCTAACTGTAAGTCTTCCACTAACTTGAATTACAACATGCCTGAATGAAGGTCGAGCGTGAAGGGACAAGTGGAGCGTTTCGACGACGAGTACTCGGTCCTCACCAGTAACTACTCATAGCCTAACCCCCTACCAGGCCTTACCTACTAGGCTACTATACCAACCTACTACACACGCGTACAAATAATCTCGCACTGGTAAGCAATAACTACTAGTATTAATAATGATTATCTATAAGACATATAGTTCTTGTACCACCCTACCTAGCTTTTCGAAGACTATGACAACCCGCATACGATCCTATCGATCTGCCAGAATTAATTTCATAACCTCCCGGCCGCCCTCCATTCTGTTCCTCACGAGCCCCATCATCCTCGTCTTTCCCAACAAATAGTCAACCCTCTTCACGCCCTGCGCTTTCTCACGCTCATTCATTCCACACCGCACCCTATACGCCCTTGTGATTTCCCTCACCTTGTTTTCACTCAGTCTTACCCAATCTGCATGCGTAATTTGCCGGTGCATTGCCCGGTGAATGGCCCAAAGCACATCCAACAGTGAAATAGGTGGTTGCTGCTGTGCCGCGAACCCATTTGGGCTGTAGGGACTATACGGAGGGGCACTAGACTGTTGTAGTGGGATATCGATGGGCCACTGTGGTGTGAGCTCGCAGATAATGCGGAGACGCGTAACGGGGGGATAGACCGCTGGTTCTCCCAGGTCTCTGGGAGAGAGGTATCTCGACTGTCCGAACCCGAAGAGGCACATGGGCGCAAACGTTGTGGGCGCAAGATCGAAGAAAAAATCTCGGCGAGGGTTAGCGGCGTTAATAAAGGGATTGATGAAGAGTCGCGTTGATTTGAAATGTGCTGGCGCCGACCAGGGTACTGCTGAACGTAATCGCGGCGGGGGCTGGTATGTGCTAGGGCCAAAAGAATGCCTTCGTAATGGGTGTGATATCCCTTTCCTAGGCGAACGGCCTGAATGAGCCAAATCAGCAGAGGCAAGGGGACCGTGCCAAGAGGATCTGCGTGGGTGGCCGCTCCAAGGCGTGTAGCTTGCATATGGGTCGTAACCAGAGCTGGGAAAAGGGATGTGTGAAGAAGATGTGGGGGTGACAGGCGGGAGACTTCCGGTGGCTGGATAGTACGGGGTGCCACGCCGAGAACGAAGGGATGGCCTAGCTGTAGGTGTAAGCGGTAAAAAGGGCTGGGGAGGAGGATAATAGTGTGGTGTCTGGGGATATTCAGTATGTTGAAAGTTAGCACTGGGAGCATAGCGATATGGATCTGACATTGCGACGAGATAGAAGTTAGAGGTGGGCCCTGCACGGGAATCTTATGACCGTTACGTTGAGCTGTCAGTTGCCAATTTAGTATGTATCATGGCAGTAAGTTCGATCTTACCGCAACCGCAGTACTGATTAACGTGATGGATGTCGGTCACGGTCGCCATTCAAGTTAGCGAGCGCTAATTTGGCGCTAATGAGTACTGCCACTCGCTAAAAGCTTACACGCAGTGTGTGCTCCGTCAGGGGACTGCTCTGACTTCCTGATTGTTTGATATCGCTTACGGAGTGCAGAGTCACCGACCACTATTGGCAGCCTGAGTGTAATTCAGGTTTCCTGATTGTTCAGCGGAGGCAAAGCGGAGGCTGTGGAGCGACCGACCTGGATTGACCCAGGCTCGGAGGAACACTCGGCGACGGAGTGCTTAGCGCTTAGTATTAAAAAAGAGGTCATCATTCATTCTGTGAGGTCAGCTGGGCTGAGGAAGCTATAGTAAATGACTCGGAGGCGCCGAGGCCGAGTCATCGACGGGGCCATAAAACACCAACAAACACGAAACTGTGCATGTGACCCACTTGTTTTCAACGCTCTCGGTCTCACTCAACAGTTCGAACTAATTTTGAACTTCGCTAGGCGGCCTAGGCCTCACTTGATTGGATTTGTATGCGCGAGCTCGAGCTCGAGATTTGCCTTATACGGATTCTCTACAACCGTTGACGTTATCAGTGTTCATTGTGGACCGTGTGTCCCAGTTGGTATGTCTGACATGTCATCCCTTATATGACGAGTTATTTTACAGAACTTGTAATTCCGAATACATTTAGCCCGAGCCCGCAACCCGCTTTCCATGCATCTTGATAACTAGGCTATGGGCCATTATCATCGCATGCAATGTCTTTCCCCGAGAATCACGCGATCTTAAGTAGTACAGCCCTCGGCACGAAACTGGCGATTTTGAGAAGATGATGAAGGTACATCTTGATGGATTTGAGCTTGCCATTCTGAGTCAGGCTTCTCAATCAGATATGCTTGAGACCCTTTTTACGTTCGAATCACTAAATGCCTCCTTGGGTACGCTTCCATTCGTTCATTTCCTGTGTTATCAAGTCTGACTGAGCTATACAGCACTCTCGCTCTCCCCCTTACCTACGGCCTGTCCCAAACCATATTCCTGACCCATTTATTGGTAAAGGGCCATCAGTCTTCTTCTGGATGGTAGGCGACAGGCGTGGGCTCCTTGATGGCAGATTTTGTTTCGTTTCACGTCACCTACGTGGCAGGTACATGTAGTCTTCGATAAACGAACATTAAGGTGAGTAACATCGTGTAGCCTTACAAGGACGATTAGCTAACGTGATGAGCAGCAATCGCTTCACTTATACCACCGATTCCACTCGCCTGGCCTCCTGCGCCACTTCACAGGTCCCATAGCATGGAAGAAGCTCTGAATGACATTCTATTCCGCCTTTGGACTCTTCGAATGAGTATCGGCGAGATCGGTTATGGACAGCTATACTACCACCCCGAAACCAGACTACAACGGTATGTATTTTGTAATTATCAGCGATCATCCCAGCTAAATATTATGGTCAGCTAAACATTCTTATCTTCCACGGAGATCGTGGGTCTACCTTGCTCTCTCTCAGACCCTTTACACTAATCGCTACGTTCCTTACTAGATGTGACATTTCTTACGCTTACTTTAACCTGTTAATGATGAATGAGAGTGTCGATCGTAGTGTTCGGAGCATACGTCTACTGTATAAAGAGTTCTAGTATCTCCCAAAGATATATTTACGTATATCTAGTAATGTAGTTTTAAACTCGTCGCATAGGGTCAAAATGGTATCAAAACTGCTTTCCGACTCAGAAGTTATCTGTCCTCGTAGCTTCACTGCTACAACTAACGTCTTCGCAACTTTTGTACTCAACTGATCATCCTTCGAAACGGATTTGAATTCTGATGGGTACGAACACAGCTCTCGAGTTAATCGCATATATGTCCCGAATTTATTCAGGACATTAGCTGGGCCTGGCTGCTTCTGCGGACACTCACCCCATACCGTGATTGCATGAACAGGTGTGGAACCAATGCTAGTTGGTTTGTACTGGTCTCGAATCTGCTTGATCTGATATCGAATGGTTGTATATTTTTTATCAAATTCGTCCACGAGGTTCGTCAGCTGTCTGTCAAAAGAATTAGGGTTTAAGAGGAACTCGGGCCCAGTTCGACAGCTCACCCATGTTTTTTATTATTCTGTTCCCTCTCAGGCTGCGATTGAGAATTAAGAAATGTTTTCAGGGCCGTTAGGCGGCATTCAACATTCGTAGTGATAAGTGGTCCCAGTGCCTCCAAAAAGTCTTCGACTGCCTTTGGCATTTCCGGCCGATTCGAGGAGTCTTGTGCTGTTTTAAGTTACATACGGTAAAGCCACAACTTGAAGTATGTCTGTGCTACTCACGAGAAACATGTGGTACACCCCCGGCAAGCGCCCTAGGCTCTACGGGAATGACCGCCGCCACGGTCACGCTGTTCCCTACCAACAAGGAAAAAATAGCCAGTAGTCCGAACCGACGCATTTTAAAGTTCGTGTATGCTGTGAAGGACATCACATATAGAATACTACTACTAGGTAGACTAGTAGTAGTAGTGAAGTGGTGACCGACGAGTCGTACCGTGTACGAAGTCCTTTTTTTATGTTTGAGACCTGCTCAAGACCAGCTGGAAAAAGACTGCGCTAATATTACTTCTAGGTTATTATAGGCTTATTGGACGCAGCAATGTAATCATATTTGCCAGATCCTATGTACTGGCAGTGTTACTACGCGATAGTACTAGTTTCAAATAATTATTGCGACCATACGTTTCAACGCCGGGACGTAGTAAGTCATCACCCCAATACAACAAAAGGTAAATTAACCACGTTTCAACAGTAGTCACGGTGTCATGACAATCAAAGCCATAAATTATGTAGAGCGCGGGGGCTTCTCAGGCTCGTATGACCTTCCGAGTCAATGATACATTGTGAAGGGGGTTGACCAAGGTGGACTGGTACACATCACACAGGCTCATCGGAAGCTCCTTGACCATTTCGTCCTTCGGGAGAGTTCTAAACGAGGTACGCGGTATGTGACGCTAGAGCCGCAGAACTTGAACAACCAACACTTGGATAGAATGCTGAGTGATACTGTATGCGTACTCTAGCAAGAAATTCTATCAGATTCTCGCTAACACAATATCGATGATGCAGGAAATCAGGATGAGTTTTGTGACGAACTTAGCTGAAAGTTGGATCTCTGATTAGGGAAAGATGATCATCATGCCAGGACACATGTTATAAAGAAGAAAGCAGCATTGGGTGCAGAAGCATCTCGAGGTATTCAATAGGATTGGCTGCCTTCTTGGTTCGAGGGATGCCCTTTGTTGCCCTGACATTGCCAAGACGCTCTGCCGTGCTTCGTGTGAAGCCTTATCATCACGACCTTCTCGCGCTGTCTCTTTCGCTCAGTTTGTATAACTCATAATCATGAAATTGGATACATTCGATTGCACTGAAGATTAATGTCATAGCCAGACCACAGAAATATTCAAGAGAGCGTCCGGAAACTGGAAGGCTGTAGATTAGGAAAGCTCCTGCGCAGGAGAAGCTCGAGGAATATCATTATCATCCTCGTCTTCGCTGTCGTCCTTTACATACGAATCATCGAAGGAGTAAGGGAGGGGAACTTCTCTTGTTGCTCGGTACTGGTCCATGTTACCAAGATGTTCATTTTCGAGACGATCTAGTACACCGGTGTTTCAGTGTGAGATGAGACTCAGAAAAACGGTATCGCTTACAGAAATTCCACTGCCATCTACGAAGGACCTCGAGTACAGCAGCTATGAATGTTCGAAGCATCATGTCCGGCCCATTTTGAGGGATATAAAACACCCATATAAACCTGAGTAATACATTCAAAATCTGGAAATCATTGAATAATCTTTGTAGGCTGATCTAGCAGGTAGACGTACGATCGCAACGTAGTAAAGCTGCCAACATTCAGTCAGTCTGGAAGGATATACTCAACAGCATTGTTCAATGTAGACACACAGGCAGGGAATTAGAGTAGATGACTTCATTTCGGAGAAATCGATAACGAGCGCGCGGTTGAAAGACAGACCAATCCATTAAGATGTCCTGGAGAAAATTTAATGGTGAGAATAAGTGGGATGCGGGAGTTAAAGCGATAATAATGACCCAGCATAATGTGTATACTGTGTACATCACATTGAAAAGGCACCAAAGTGCGAAAATAGTCCCATGTCCACCTTGTTATTTTGATTATTTGCATAGGCAATAGGGAAAGGGAGGCCATGCCTTGATGCCTCCAGATGAAATAGAAAAGATAGCTGACAATGCCCGATGCATATTTTCCTCCCTGTGGGTATGATCAGTTTAAGACGGTAGAGTAAAAGAGATAACCTGACATTTATAAGATGTGTAATAAGCTTAGAATCTATATATCGCCGGACACTTTGAACCACACGAATTGTCAATGGTAAAGCAGATAATATGAATGCTACTGGCCACCGAGGAGATGAGGAGCCACATTGCCTCCAGTTACTAAATCCACTCGCATACACGCAACAGAGAAGGTGTATGTTGGAAAGACTGAATATAACACTGCAAAACTGATCACTGGACGTCCGTTATTAGGATCGCAGTCTCAACATAATAATACGATACCACTTACCCTAGCCAGAAGTCCGTAAACTACATGGTTTCAAAGACATTGCTGAGCTATGAGTTTGAGTAGTCCAATGGGTGTCGTACCTCAACACGCCAGACACCCGGCACTAGGAGCTTGCCAACATGTTTGAAAAACCAATAACGTGACGGCTTGGACAGCACAGGGAAAGGATTGGCCATGACTGTGAGAGAAAACCCGAGCCACGCTAGGGGCCAAATTGTGGGAGAAAGAGACGGTGCTCCAATCCGCTGGAATGACAGCCAAAAGGCATAACAAAGCCCCGAGAGTAGGATACTCGGAATCTAAAGAGTGGTATCTAAAAGGAGTGCACGACAAAATCAATATAGGGAATTTTCAAATCACCTCATAATACTGGCGATATTCCAGGCGTGTCCGTGTGTCCAGCTCTGTAGCAAAATCAGAAATCTGCTGATAACCTCTAATTACCTAATTCTTACCAAATATGAACACATAGTTTATGCGGGAACGTGACCATACCAACAGGTTGGTGCCAATCAACAGCGCAAATAAAACAGGTACCAGGATCACACCGTATACGAACAGCAACCCATCCCAGCCGGGAATAGCATCGCGAGTTTCCTGCTGAAAACCTGCGGAATCTGATGAGTATCTCAGTATATTTGAAATGAATATCGGTAAATACTGTGATAAACCCCAGTCACAAGGGCAGGTAGTGCAAGCCCGATAAATAAACCGGAGCGGAAGGTGCTGAAATGATGGTTTTTAACAAGTGCGCCAGCATGTAAGCGACGCATAGCCTTTTTTCTGTCCCCGTGTGCTAACCAAAACCAAGAGGAGCAAAGAGGATGCTTGAATATCAGTATCTACAGTTGATGGAGAAACACACCAAAGACTGTGGCATATAGATTCTGCACGTCCATCATCATTTTACTGACAGTCTTATTGGATGAAAATCCACTTTTCTCGACCTAAACAACGGGCAGTGAGCATTACATTTGAATAGCTTGGAAGAGCTCATCCGTACATGTTCCGTCATGAATTGTTGAGCTGTAATCTGCGTGAACAGTTCTCAGCAAAGAGCAATGCAGAAATACAGGTCCATACCTTCGTCACCTTCTCAAACTTTTTTAAAGATTTTCTGAAGCCAGTGATATTGAGTATCTAAGATGTCGAGGAAAGTTTAGCAACCGATGCAGGGATGCATATCCGACTTACCCGAAAATTGTGCAATGCCTCTAATTCACTGCAGAGACAATAAGCAATCTCATAGGAGCAGGCAATGCCATAGGGTGGTGACGACAGGAAATAAACAAATCCCCGCAAGTAAAAATATGAGACATACCGATAATGCTCTACAACGGCCTTCTTCAGGAGTTTCTTCGCATGGTGATAATCTTCCGGATTCGATGAAAGCTGCCCTCTATCCAGTTGCGCCATACCATGATGAACGTCGTCTCTATTCTTCCTCTTTCCATTCAAACTGAGTTCATCCTGTTGAGGACTCCATTACGTACCTTGTTTTAAGTATAGAAGCTGAAGGAGGGACTGACCTGCATCTCGAAGACTTGTGGATGTTTCCTGTTTGTGACCTTGGCGAGCACTTCTTTGCACGAAAAACCTCTTGCTTTGGGATAAGCAGACTAACGTCGTTTGAGTTTGAAATCAGGTCTATTGAAGCAAAGCAGAAGCACACCTGAATGATTTTCCTATGTTCGGTTAACTCAGAGAGCTGTTCCCGCAACATATTTGATTTTTCCTGGGCCATTTTCTCTCTCGTGAAATAAAATGATTCGATTTTGTCCAGTTCAGCGGCCAACATGTCGAAGAACTTCTTCTCTTCGGCTGGTAGGTCGGCAAGAAGTTGATGCAGAGGAAGCGAAATGGAATGGTTGACTAATCGTAGAGTCCCAATTTTTGGAGCGCAGATGAGTGGGTTTCCTAGTTCTGAAATAACAAATGGTGCTCACGACTAGACTGATTAGGCTTTCTCCTCTTTAACGCCAACGCTGATCTTGCAAAGAAGCCGGATGATATGCTATTGGGTCCAGAACCGTCCCTCGCCGGTCCATTTGACCTTTCAGATTTCGCGCTGAGGTTTGATGGGTGAGAAGTGGCATCCGAGAATCGTGAAGGAGTTTGAAACAGCGCTTGTTTAGTTGTCACCCTAGCATTTAGGTCGCGTCTGGATACGGAAGACACACGAGCCAGTTCGGAAGGCTGGCGACGAGAAACATCATCTTCAATGGGATGTCCCACAGCGAATTGGTGATCTGACACTTCGAGATTCTGCTCGTCGGTAATCGACCGTTCGAAAGCCCTTTCGCCCTGGACATTTCGAATCGCAGTGATCTGTTTCTTAAGTCCACGGTAATCGCTGGACGAGAACGTATTAGTTGGAGTAAGTTACAGATAGGGGGTATGCCAACATGTATGCTCTTTTCCATTCTGGAGTCTAAAGAGTTGAAGTTTCAGGTGTTGATTAGTACCACTACTACTGATGATGCGAAACCATGCCTGAGTATCTTGTAGATAACTAAACAAAGCAGAATTAGTGTTTTCTTTTCACGAGAACGAATAATATGACAAACCGAGCAAACTTCATTGGATGTACTACTACTTACTTGGGATAAAGCAGCATGCCAGTGGAGTCACTACGAAAGTTTCTGAGTCAATTAGTAAGTAAGATTGAAATTCGGGCCGCATCAACCACCTGACCCGTGATTGCGTGGCGCAACCTTGGCAACAAGTATCAATTATCAGTCACTCATCGATCGATCATCGATCATCGCACTTGACTCGGAAATTCGAACTTGAAGAGCGACCAGGAGCGACCTCGTCTAGCCTTAGTACGCATTGTCCTGACAGTAGTCACTCGCGTAACGCCTCACAATCATAGTGGCATTTTATTTCGGCTGAATCAGGGATTCAGGGTAGGCCAACTGTAGGCCATCTCCACAAAGAACCAGGGTCTGCTTTGGGTCTGATTGTTAGCAAGTGAGTCGTCCGAGCAGATTAATATAAAAAGGGCACAGCACACGATAACATACCTAGACCTCACAAAAGGGTTATTATAACGCAACTTGAAGGATCGGAACAATCATGCATCATATCTTTATCAGATCATATCTCCGGGTCAAACAATGAAAAACGAACATGTGACACCAGATTGCGAGCCTGAAGGCAATTGAAGTTCATCTCTTCTCGGCTCGATAGCGGTGTTTGTGGACAACCCAAATTTGTCAAAAATAAATTCCCAAAAAGGAAATTACAAAAAAGGAAAGAGAGGAGTGAGAAAGAGATTTTCTGCTCATGTCC
>QOVE01001817.1:0-12294 GCA_003521275.1 Tricholoma sp. MG99
ACGCCCTTCGCTTTTCCTCCTCCACTCTCATGCCCACTTTATCAAACCAACCATCGTCTTCCTGGGAATCATCATCGTGGGAACGACGAGAATCCCGGCCACCAAAACCATGATAATTTTGTGAGTCACGATAGCCGCCTTGGTACGGTGATGATGGTGGCGATCGTGGTCCACCTCGCCACGATGAGTGGGCAGGATCAGGAGCGTACGAATATCCTGCTGCATACTCCCTGTCATAACGGGAGTCCCATGGTCGGTGTGGATCCGGCCATCCTCTCCAGCTCTCTTCCGCGTATGGGGATTGTCTCGGACTCGGACGACCGATTGGTATGCCGGCGGAGGGAGCTGGATAATCATACTCGTACTCGTGGTGATAAGCATCTGAAAGCAGCTCTTAAAACGAGAATATCTAGGATTATCGAGAATAAACCCACCTTCTGGACTAGACATTTTTCTCGGGTATGAAGGTTCACGAGCGAGGCCGGGTCTGCTTTCGGATGGCCTACGGTATAGCACTCCTCCAGGACTTTCGGGTGTCATGTGGGCAGCTCTCCAGGTGGCGCTGTGGGGCTCATAATCACGATGGAAGAGATCTGCTCTGTCGTAGTTATCTGGAATGTATGGATAGTCGCGTGCTATTGACCGATTGCCAGAAGCGGGGGGAGTTGGATAGGGGCGCGATGGGCTATATTGTTCAAAATATCGATCTCCACCCCCGTCCCTGTCTCTGTCTCTGTCCCAGCTCTCTCTGTCCCTCTCATCACTGGGAAAGGTGTTACGCATGACGGGTCTACCCGACGGAGCCTGGTAAGGTCCCGCCGGATAATTACGATCATTCGTAAATGACGGCCGAGCCCGAAGCTGCTGCGAGTATTGGTTTCCTGGATATTCGCGATCATCTGCATATGATTGTTTGTGACGAAGAGGTCTGCTGGAGACACCTGGATAAGACCCCTCTTGGGATTCAGGCGGACGGTTGGACGACAAGCTAGCAGACCTTGGGCTCGAATACTCGTCTGAAAGAGGGCTGGGTTCTCTGAACGTACGCTGTCGGTCAGCATTTGAAAGCTGCTCCTTCTCACGCGGTGGGGATCGAGAGGCACCGCTTTCATAGTAACGTTCTTTCTCTTTCTCCTCCTTCTCTGAAAGGTGCACGGCATCATCAACTCGTTCAGGGATAGCTTCTGCTATGGAAGGACGGACGCCTGGAGATTTCATACTGGCTGTACTACCCCGTCTCGCAAGATGGGAACGTCTTGCATCTTCCTCTGGCGAAATCGATGGCTTCCAAATCTCTGGTATCGGTTTCGGAGACGGATAGGGTTGCCGCTTAGACAAAGAGCGTGAGGGATGGTCCATCGACCTGTTGATGGGTTCCTTCGATGAAGGCCTGTCCGTTGGGCTCCTCATTTGGTTAGAATGCCGCATCAGGGACTCCTCTGGTTCATCTGACATGCTTTCGCTTATCCAAGTGTCGACGTGAGATGTTTTTTCTTCAGATGATGCAGGACTAGGAGCGTGGCGCAAGGTACGTGTAACATCGTCCCTATGCTTTGAGCTGTAGGTATCAGATTCTCGACGACCCTTGTGAGCCGCTCGCGACTCTCGTTCACTTTCGCGCTCTTGCTCTCGCTCGGGCTCCCTCTTCACTTCAAGTTTTTGCCGTTCGGGCTTAGTTGGCGAGGGGGGCCTTTCTGGGACTGACACGGGAGGTGTGTTTCTGACGGTGGATGGTATAGCGTTTTCAGGCGGCTCAGCAGTCTTTGGGCTCGAACTCTCCTTCTGCGCCTTGATACTATGTGTGTTTCTGACGGTGGATGGTATAGCGTTTTCAGCAGTCTTTGGGCTCGAACTCTCCTTCTGCACCTCGATACTATGTGTGTTCCTGACGGTGGATGGTATGGCGTTTTCAGGCGGCTCAGCAGTCTTTGGGCTCGAACTCTCCTTCTGTGCCTTGATACTATCCATGATATCCTGCTGCTCTCGTTTCAAAGCCTCATTCCACCTAGGATCCATGCCTTGACCTGCCACCCAACGGCGTTCCTCCCGTTCACGTTGCAACTCCAGTTGGAATTCCTCCTCTGCAAGTTTACGAATGGTCGCCATAGCGTTAGAGTATTCGACCGTGAGGCGCTCTCGCGCTTCTGCACTGACCGGAGCCTTTTTCAACTCAGCTTCAAGGTTGGCCTTAGCATCCTGGGCCATAGGGCCCAAGCTATCGTTGATTCGTTGCCTTAGTGCTGCTTTCCATCCAGCGTCAGGCTCCACATCGGATCCATCGTATGTAGGGCGACGCTTGGTTGTTGATGGGCCTTCGGATGCCGAGGGTGACATGGACAGCAGACGGGGTGAAGTAAGCTATGATGGGCGGTAGGGAATGTTTAAAACGGCAGCAAGAGGGACGATGTTGAACGGCGTAATATAGATATAAGAGAATTTAGCCACGATCCGCGAACAGTCCGCAAGAGAAGTTCTAGAAGAATATATTCCACGGGAAACTCCCTGCCTCATGTCCTATGAGTACACATGTCCTTGGATCATAGTAGCGGCGCTCTACTCACACTGATTCTCAGTCCTCACGTAGTCCGCAAGTGGACGGCGTAATCACGGTCCTAAATCCAGTGATAAAACGAGGTGGTAGGTGCTGGACTCGGAGACCAGACCAAACAGACGTTGACCAACACACAGTCGGATCATTTATACATCAATTTATCTTATCTCGCATCATCATTCGCCGACAGGCACGCCGTAAATCAGCCCCGCACCTTGGCCTTGAACACATATATTATCATGCAAGGTATGGAGTACGCCAAAGCTTAAGATGAATTAGGAACTATGCTGTGGTATAGAGATGAACAGAAGGTTATGAAGAAGTTGCCTATTCACATAAGCTCATGAACACAGTTAATCGATGGATTCGAAGCCAGAAAAAGGGTTCAAAATTACCGGTCATGCTTTCCGGAGCCCCCCAAACACATGGACACACTGATGTGGTCAGTTTGGCACAACACACCAAAATCGGAAGCTTGCAGAGGCGAGTCTACAAGCAAGACGAGTAACTCTGAGGGGGCTCATATCTCTGCGAGATCAAACTCGCAAACGTTGACAATGCTACAGATCTTGAAGTAGTTTCTAAAGCCTTTGGCGATCGGAGAGATCCGAACCATAGGTCATGGTGCAGAATGTTGGGGAAACGCGTCCTAGCCCCATCTTGCCTAAGGATGTAGCTCGACAATAAGGTCTTGAGTCGAGGTCGGGTAGATTAATCTCTATCTAAGCCAGTCGGAAATGGGTGGAATTCCGGTGTATGGGGAAGATGTGGGAAAGGTGAGGTTTCATGACCAATGCGCATGGCAATCGCCTGATCTCGGTCATTACAATGGCGACGCAGTGGTGAATATGGTTGAATTATACAAGGATCTGACAGACAAGAAACGAAGACATCGGTGAGAGGAAGTTGTATACCCGCCAAGTTGTGTCGTTCAGCGCTCAGGGGGGTGTACTCAGTGTAGTGCCACGGTCGTGTGCTCGGGGTAACTATGTAAATTGTAATGCACGGACTCAGAACTTGTCGATCACTGTATGTTTGCGACGCGATGGTGGGTACTGGTCACACTCCTACGCGCTCTCCTATCCCAGCCGATAGAAAAAAGGCGCAGCAAAGGGGAGAACGGAGCTCAGCCTGAGAGATGGCAACGTCTCCAACAGGAGGCGTTGGGCAAAGGGTACGCCGACGCCTCGTGTTTCCAAGTCCATCAAGTGACAGTTACCCGGTAGCACGCCACTTTATCAACCCTGCACTCTTTCCTTGTCTGGCTTATCTCCCTGATCAACCCTAAACAACTTCAAAATTCTGCCTAGATTCTGACCAGTTTCGTATCTTCAACGTACAGTTGTATAGCCTTTTCGAGCTGCTATCGCGGGTCCACTGCGGGAAAGAACCGAAATTAGCATACAACTTCGTTGATTTTACACCGACGGAAACACGAGGCAGCCGGATTAATTCCCATCTCTTGTAACAGCTGTTATATTTCTTCCACTATACATAATCATAAATTTTTGGGTTGAGTCATTTTTTTTATAAAAGCCCTTGTCCACCACGAACTCAGCCGTTCCCCAGACCTACACTCGCCCCAGATGCAACCTGCAGCACTCGTCAGGCTCAAGTGGAGCGAGTTCCAGCGGTGGCTCGAACCCAGGCGCAAGACGATGGAAAGGCAACGCGATGAAATCATCACGGAACAGGACGCCAAATGGTTGGCTACCCCAGCAAAATCGAAAGCCAAAGGGGATGCGCACGATGCAAACAAGGCACTGCTGATTCGAGCGCTAGAAGAAAAACATTTTAGTGAAGCCATAGCCGAGTGGCAGGTTCGGCTCGAAAGAGCAAGGTTAAGCGACGACGCATGGGGTGATATGACAACAGCCGAGCAGTTCGCAATCTCGAGGGCGTTAGGAGGAGACTTGGAAGATGATGATGATGAGGACGAAGAGCCCATTGAGAACCTGACTATCGCTAGGCGGCCGCAACAGCTAATGCCTCCTGCGCCTATCCTCTCTTCTGCCTCACGAACATCCAACCTTTCCGCCTCTAGCTATACCCTCGTCAGCCCTGCCGACCTCGGTTCTGATGATGAGCTCTACACGGCTGTGTCTTCTTACGCTATGGTGAGCCATCAATGTCACAGTGCCCTGCTCCGTGACTAATCGTCAATCTGACCTTAGCCCACTGACGACTCGGATGACGAAATTACCTCCATACCTGTTCCTATACATAGCGGCAAAGGTTGGGGCAATGGCGCAGGTTGGAGTCCCTGGTCATCAAATCATAGCTCTTTGCATGGATCCCCGGATCAGCCGAGTTCGAAGTCCCTTCCTGACCCAGTAGGCCTTGGCGCGTTTCAGTCTTTGAGAGTAGAACCAAAGCCGACATCCAAGCGACCTCTGGATCCTGACCCAGGAACAACCACGAAAACGCGGGTGCTTGGTCCTAAATATATCGGACCACAAATTTCCGATTCTGACGAAACGAGTGAGGAGGAAGCAGACTTTGAGAGGTTCAAGATGGTAACTCGGATTACTAAAATCGTCGAGTTTCATCACGCTGCTGCGTTGGCTGATATCGACCTCGCCCTCGAGATATATAACGGACGAAAGACTAAGCGGCTGGGGAAGCCTGAGGAAGAGGTCAAGGTTAAGCAACATGAGAAGCAAATGGTGAAGTTACAAGCTACCAAAGAGAGCGAGAGGAAGGACGTCGTTTCTGCAGAGCGGAAGAAACGCAGGGACGAGTTGCGCAACCGTTCCGCTCTTCGGGATTCTATGAAAGCCGCTGATTCTGCTAATTACGATGCCTTGTTTGACCCGAGCGCGTTCCAGGTAGATACTGATGTGAACGGAACATTCGTTCTACGGCGTCAAGATTCTTCACTCAAACAGACGGAGAACCATTCTAAAGACATTTCATCGAAATCCTCTCGTACCCCTGCGCCCGAGGTACCCAGAACGCGTAAGCAATCCTTCGGAAGAGAGACGCCAGTTGCTTCGCAGTCTGGATGGAAGACAAAACCAACTTCTTCCGCCTTGTCCCAATCCCATGCGTTTTACGATGAGGAGTCGGTTACGACGCCTATCCCACAACGCATGGCCGACTCACCGTGGTCTTCTACACATCCTCTGGCCAACTCCGTACCGGTAGAAAATCCAGACTTCCAACTTCCTGGTGGATTCCCAGCCGAGTCGAAGGCTAAAGGAGTCCCTGTGACAAGCGCGTGGGGTAAGAAATCCTCATCCTTGGACAAACTCCCAAATCTCACGGATGACGATCTAGGCTCACAGTTCAAGGTCGAAGAAACACCAATCACAGTCAACAGAGTGTCGCCTGTCGAAACCGAAACCGAACGTCCCTCTTCACCGTCCTTTTCGTCATCGAAGAAGCCCAACAAGAAACAACGTCAGGCGAACAAGAAATCGGGTGCTGCGACCAAAGCCGAACCGGAATTAGCATCGCCTTCTACACCTATTTCCGTTAGTTCATCGAAGACGCTACCAGCAACGCCACACTTGGATATATCAAAGACAAGTGTTAGCAGCTCTTCGTCAACTGGGCATGAAGAATTATCGTCCACTCCTCGTCCCAACGTTGCTCATATGATGATGAAAAAGCAGGGTTTGGCATCTGGAATGGCTAGATCGACACCCGTGAATGGGACCGATGATCCTGCATCTACCCCTCGCCAAAGCGCCTTGAGACAGCTTGCAAGTGTGCATGATCCAAACGAGTCGGGAACAGAGGAGGAAACTCCTTGGCAGCGCATGATGAAAAAGAAGGCGCCGGCACAAGCTTCAGATCCTCGGGGTGCAGCCGAAGCGTCAAAGCAGGAGACGTCCGGGAACAGAACCGGAAAGCAGAAATCCCAAATTCCAGATCATCGCCGCGCTGACCTTTCTGCGTCTTCTCTTGCTGAAGAGGAAGAATCTCCATGGACCCGGATGATGAGACTGAAGGCACAAGGCCAGGCACCCCAAGCCCAAGCCAACTCGGTAAACACGCGAGCCTCAGATGTCGAGGAAGAAACGCCTTGGCAGCGCGCAATGAGACTAAAGGGACAAAATCAAGCTCCAGCCAGCGCTAACACCATCCCATCAAAACCACAGGAAGATGAAAGTCCTTGGGAGCGATCACAGAGGTTGAAAGCAGAGAGTCAGAATCCTTGGAGTACCAGCTCGGTGACGGCAAAGTCGATGATTGACGACTCCGACAGTCGTTGGGAGCGGATGGTGGGCACTGCGCAACAGGCCTTGGAGAGTTTCGCCACGACTTCGGCTAAACCTCAGGTGGGCCCTTCTTCGGGCATGCGACAAAGTCAGCTACCGAACAATCACGCACTCGCTCCACAGCCTGACCTCACGAGTTCGAATATGGCTCAGCATCCCGTACGTCAAGTTGAGCGAGAGTTCTGGCATCCCAGAGGTGTTACTCCTAGTGCGGGCCACCATCAGGTGTGGAATCCGTCAGGACAAACACAGCCTCCACACATGGAGAAGTCAAGCTCCATGGCTAATCCAAGCAGTCGATCTCAAGAAGCAAATCGAGTTCGACGCGTGTCCGATCCTGTCTCTTCCAGCCCTCGATTAGAGTTTTCCGACTTGCCTGATGCTAATGATCGATATGATTTTGTTCCAACGAGCATATTGAAGGGGAAATCGAAACAGCCTCCTACAAAAAAGAAAGTGACGATTGAGGAGGTCCCTGACGAGGAAGGACGCATGGGCTCTGATGAAAAGCTTCCAACGAATTCGAGGTATCTTCTCGATATCGCCGAACCGAAACCCAGTGTCCCACCGAACCTGTACACGAGATTTTTTGATTTTGAAGCGGAAGAAGATGAGGTGGAGGAGGATGACACCGAGTTGAGTTCTTTAGCCCCGACGCCTTCCACAGCCCCTACGTCGCCGCCAGGCGAAATTCCAACTCTGGACGACGATGAGCTCATGGCAGAGATCCAGAACGGAGGATGGGAGAACCTGTTGGCTGGTAGCCCCTCGAAACCAACGAAAAACGCAAATCACGCACAGTGGCCGACAAGCTCTCTCGCGAATGGTAGCTCACAAGCTCTTGACAGTGCCAAGTTGCTATCTGCGCTCCAGTCAGTCAACGGCAGCCCATCTGTGGAGAAGAAGACCGATGTTTCACCAAAGCTCGCTGCGTCTGTCGTCCCTCCAGTTCCGGAGAACAAGGACAACAAGGATCCGGGGGGAAAATCTAACAAGGACGTGAAAGGAAAGGCGAAAGGAAAGGGAGCTGATAAGAAGGGGAAAGGTGGGCGAAAATAGACGTTTGAGAATAGACATATTCGTAGTATAGTAATTTAAGAGTATCCAGGATTATAGCTATGTACGAATACCCTATGTACAATTCTAATTCGCATTGCTTTCTGACAAGTCTTGAGTTGAAAAAAGCAAGCGATGAGATACCTCGAGCGCTGTTGGGTTTATTCATGGGGTGTGGAGAGTTGGGGCTGGACTTGAAAATCTATGAAGAAGCCGTTCTTTTGACGATGTTGAGGCAACGTGTAAATCGCACTCCGGTGTGCACCACTGTACATGCTGCTACAGGGAGTAAGTAGGATTTGATCACTAACCAGTAGTATTAAAGCGATCAGATTTCGACGAAAGACGCCATTCCAAGTCAAACTGGGGAAAGAGTTCGAAATAATGCCTGAGGATAGAGAAAAATCCGTCAACTTATAAAGTTCTGTAGAAAGTTATTCCGTATATTCTACCGTTCAAGGGAACAACAGGCCGGCGGATATGCGTAGCGTTCATCCGCGGAACCTGTTTGAGGGTGAAAGTGGGACAAAAATCTGATCGATAACGGGATGTAGTCGACACATGACCTTGGATGTGATATAATTTCCCGTTGAACTCACCTTCAATGCACAAACTTTGGCTATATAAAAGCGCGAGGATCTTTTATTATGCTTCGCGGCTCGCCGGCGGCCAGGATCAGCTTGTAGAAAGCGTGGGGGGGAAATCGAGAAGGATGTCAAGTATGAAGCCCCGTTTATGGCCCATTTGAGAGATATGAATATGAGATATCCAAATCTAGATAGGGGCGTTTCTAAATTGGCTAAGGTCGAACACGCGTTTTCAAGGTGCCAGTGCCCAGTAAATCGTGTCGCATCTGACGCGTCCCTAATTACACGTGACTATTACGTCCATCACCACGTGATGTGACGCGACCTGTGTGCCCCGAGTGAAAATTCAAGTTATTCAACGCTAAGCAGAAGTGTTTGCAGATTCGCAACAACATTGCAACGCGGACTACCCACCTACCACATAGGTCCCTGTGGAAGCATGTTAACAACTGGTACGTGATCTGTATTTCACGTTCGAACTGAGCAGTAATACCTAAGTACCTGGTCGTCATCGACCACAGATCGCGTGTCCAAGTCAACGACCTTATTCATTACAGGGTAAAGTCGATCATGATAAGCTTGAAAAGCGCTTCGGGAATCGAGAGGATGATCCCGATAACACCAAATTCCTGGCCATTGTCAAACTTTTCCCTCGAGAGACTTATAGGTATATCGAAACTGGAGAAGCTGAATCCGATGGTCATCTTTCACTGGTAGTGGTCCTCGAAGATGGATATGACAAGGCGAGACTGGGGGGAGCGTCCATGCCACCTATCGACCAAAGAGGCGCTACAGAAATTTTAACCGCGGGCGTTTGGTCCGTATTTTAGGTTGACGAGGTATGCTAGTCGAGCATATTATATTCAACCACGGAACGTTTAACGGAATTGGCCGTACATAGCCTTGGTGACCATTACTGGTTCCTCCTTCGAGTTTTCATGGTCCGTTGCTTGATTTCTCAAGCTCTCCACGCGGGTATCTACGAACAAGCACCAGTGATCATGAGGAAGCTACGCAAACAAGGACGAATTACACCAGTTTATCATTTACCCTCAGCCCGATGTGGTGCGACGAAAGGGAGAAAATTGTTGGCGAAAGTCCTTTTCGAGACCCCATCATATTTGTTTCACCCATGCCGAACTACGGCCCCAGAATCTCCTGGTGAACTTGTCTTTGGGAAAACGCAGGATGGTTCCCATAGTATTGGGACCTTGTTGGAAGGTGTCATATTGTACCGAATATGTGGGTAGAGTGTTTCGTCGGATATTTCCCCAATAGGGCCGAGCGTACCAAGTTGGAGGTTGATGACGGAATAGGCAATGTGCTGAGTGCACATCCGATGGCTTGCTAGCTTTGTTGCACAATTGCGACGGGTGCAATGCAAGGGAGATTGAGGGGTGACATGGTCCTCTGTGATGAATCGCGGGTCTATGACTACAGACCTGCGATTTCAGAGAGGCTACACTGGACGGCCTCAAACAGCATGGCATTCGGACGTTCCTCGACTCGCTCCCAGTGGTACATTCAGCTAGTTGGTAGAATTCAGTACTAATACCACTGTCAATTTTGTCAAAGAGGTTCAAGTTCGATGGATACCTCCGGTTAAAAAAAACACAGCTCCTCGATGAAGGTGTGGACTCGGAATGACAGCGACACAGTCATAATGTCAGCATTGTCATTTGCGCAGTGTTATACACTGTTGAACAAGATGACATGTACTTATACTTGATACGTACGTACTTCTAGGTTCACTGCCCCCAACCTAATATACAGAACGAGTTCAGGGACCAAATTTGACAGGGCATCAAGGAAACTCACACAGCCCAGTCTATGAGAGAACACTCGCCGAGAGTCACCCATATATGTGCATATATTGCAGTTGGCCGTAGATTGATCACGATCGCCATGCTGCACCGTCAACAAAGTTAGCGCCAGCGTTCCATTTGCTTCACCATAATCCAAAGTCGCCGTATTCATGTAAATAGTCAGAGAAAAAAAAGGGAATTCGTATATGAGGACTGGAATTGTCAAGACAAGAGCCGCGGATATTCAGAAGGTTTAGCAAAAGACTAGGAACTCTTAGGTTTCGGCGGTGGATCAAATGACGCCAGCCGTAACCACCGAAGCCCCGAGACGTCGACAGCTAAGGAAGATGTTGCATGCAGCACGAATAGAAGCAGGGTGAGATTTGCTGTTGCAGCAGATGCCAATTATAGGTTCTGACTCGTAGCTCTCGTAAGTAGGATATAGAGAACGCAGGGACTGGTGGCGGTGCACGCCCCATAAATCTTGAAGACAAGAAAGTTCCGCGGCTGTCAAGCTCCCCCAAAATGCATGGGAAAGCACCTAGAAAAACGAACCCTTCGAGGACGTATACGAGGGTAGACCCAAACACGCTGACGAAGGATGACAGGAGTCGACAAACACAAATGGTTTGTCACCTCTACTTCCAGTGATGCCCGACACAGTTAATTCATCCTCGCATCATCTGAAGTATCGGACTCCGCAGATGAACCCCCACACGCTCCCCAAGCAAGTCCCAGGGAATGAGACTCGGGGTTCGTCGCCGAGCACGATGCCCAGCCTCTTGGATATGGTTAAAGATAATTTCAAACTCACAGAATTACCACCCGATCTAGTAAAAATTCTAGAGAAAGACGGAGAAACCATGGTGCATGAGTATTATGCGATGAAGGCCAACAAAATCATTGAACACAACCGTAACATTCGAGAATTGCCCCTGGAGAAAAAGACCTTTCCCCAGGAGAGCGATATGACATGGGCGCGCGTGTTTATGGACGCGAAGCTGGAAAAGGCTAAAGCCCTAGTTCAAGCACGCGTGATCCAGCAGAATGCTCAGGCTGGACCACAAAACCCGCAAATCAGCCAATTACACCCTCATGGCACTTCGTGTCACCACACGTTCCTCACGCAGCGCTGGTCCATCCAACCCCCCCAACACATGGGTGATCAGATTTCCTCCGAGAGAGATCTGGGGTTGGTCGCGCTAGCTGTACCAATGACCAACGGGGGAAATGATGCAGAGATAAAAAGGGGACTTGGAGATCCTGGACGAAGTCAGCGCGCTACCGTTGAGACGGATGATGAGAGCGAAATAAGTGACTGGGATGGTAGAAACGGATACACAGTCTCAGAGCCATACGAGTCCCCCGAGTCAGTCACGACTGAAGAGCATGAAGAGCCTATGGATACGAATACATCGGCGTGGAGGGATGAATGGGCGATTAGTGAACAAGGCACGTATTATTCTTGAGGCTGAAGATAAATTGCGCGTATAGAGCCACTGGCGAAGGGTGCATGAGTTTATGGAAGGTGTACACCAAGAAGACCTAGAACATGCATACCTTCCATGACCGTTTAATTCAGATCCCAGGACTAGTATACTTCCTCATGCTTACTTTACAACTCATATTCCGTCTGTTGTAGAAAGCTTGTAATGGCCACATGTTATTGGAAAGCAATCACAAGAGTTTGGTTGTCAATGGTCATTGCGATTGGCAATTTGCTGGCAGTTGGAAACAAAAAACAGTGCGCCCGGGCCCGGGCGGAGCATTTGTAATTAAATCAAACGACACAAGAACACAAGAACAACATCATTTATGACAAGTCATTCTCACAACTTATCAGCCGACGAGAGCCTATGGAGAGCAGCCAATGCCAACTTAACAGCTTTACAGGACATCGTTTCTACTCACTTTCGCTTACCATGCCGTCACCATACTCCTATGGGCGGCGGTGCATATGCTCGCGTATTTTTATTCACGCTTGAGAATGACCAGCAAGTTGTTGGACGGGTTGTACTGCCTGTTCGTGAAACAGCTAAAACGGAGGCTGAGGTTGCATCGATGATGCT
>QOVE01001817.1:12359-23715 GCA_003521275.1 Tricholoma sp. MG99
ATACCTGTCCCACAGGTCTACCTCTATTGTAGCACGCCGCACAATCCAGTAGGAGCTGAATGGATTCTCATGCAATATATGCCAGGACGCCCACTTGGTGATTGTTTTGAAAACCTGACCTACCTTCAGAAGATCCGCGTCGGAACGGACTTGGCGCTCGTCATGTCATCCCTGTTCAAAATCAAAGCGTCTCAATGTGGCAGTATCTCCCGTATGCGAAGAAGGCATTCTATTAGCTGCCTAAAAAGAAGAGCATTTTACCTTGTGCTCTATCTCATCCTATCTATGCTGCGAGTACCTCGTCACATCTTGGCGGTTTGAAGGTCCCTGCCATCATCCATGAGGGATTTTCCATTGGTCCAGTCAACGACCTGACCTTCTTTAGCTATCCACATCAGATTCCTCCACAACTTTGTGGCCCTTTCGACTCTGAACGTCAATTTTTGTCGGCGTTCGCCTTTCTGGGTTATCCTCCAACTCGAGCAGATAATAAGCTAGATCGATGGGCCTTCGTGAAGACGCTCGAAGTCTACGATGTCGTAGCGTCACTTTATCGACAATCCGAGGTATCCCCTCTCTTCCCAGAGCCTTTTCATTTCGCCCATGGTGATCCGAGTGAGGGCAATATCTTGATTGATTCTGGTACGGAGGCGATCACTGGCATCATTGACTGGGAGATGGCCGGCTTCCGTCCAGCTTGGCTTTCTGCTGTTGCTGCAGGGTGGTTCAACGACGATTCGGAGCGCTTCCTGATGACTGACGACCAAAGTGCACGTGGAGATTACACCGAGGACACCCCCACAGACGCCTTGGTTCGCGCTTATTTCCGCCTGAAGTTAGCCGAGTTGGACGAAGAGCTCTTCCGTCACTACCTCCAGGGCATGGAGCTAAGAGCACTCTTTAATGCCTGTTGCAATGAGTATGCTGGCAACACTGAAATTTGGTTGGAGAAATACAACGATCACGAATGGCCCACTGGCCGGAGGGGACCCTTTCCCTTCGATTACATGGCATGGCTCAATGAAAACTTGATTTAGAGGAAAGGTGTGTCTCTAACTGATATCCCTACTACAAACTACTCTAAAAAATATCTAGCTATAGCTTGGCTACTCATACTACGCCGACTCGTGCACGTCTCACGAGTTCGCATACAGAAAGCGAATATAGAACATAAGCGCGTGTTACCCTCTGTGTCTTCGTTGCCCACCCTGTGCATCCTAAACACACGTCATCAGTATCGAACATGAAAAAAAATCCCAACCGATGGTTCGTGTGGTGGTACACGGGAGTATACGCCAGAGATGTCGAATTACTAGCTTCATCGATTCTGAAGGTACTACAATCGCTCCCTTGTGGGCGTGTGCCACAGTGCCAATCTGGTTGCATCTGAAAAAGATATTTTCGTAGGACTTTCTTAGACGAAATTGGACGCTCAAGCGATGGACAAGAGTGGCTCAATGCGTACGAGATGGGCCGTGACTTTCGGAAGTTTATGTACCGACTCGATTGTGGTGCGTGGGTGTGGGCGTAGAAGAGTTTCAAGCTCTGGCTGAAGGATAGATTAGACTGGGCACAACATCATCCAAGAGTTCCTTGCCCTAACACGAATGAATATAATTTTGAAATTACAAGTCAGATATTTACATCATAACCATGATGGAGCCTTAGCCTGCATATAATCAATTTATCCAAACACCTTGGCTATGTGTCACAGTCCTAATGGCATGATGTCATCAAGATGTCATACTAGTATAATCCGCATTAGTATCAGATATATAGGCTTCAAGTTCAGTATTCCACCAGATCTCAAGCTATGGCGTCCTCAGGTTTTGACGTATGCCTGTATTTCCTTGCAATGTAAGCCACTCCCTTCTGTTCAAGCTGGCACTTACCCTTACCATATGTCACAGAATACTTCCCCCTCTCCCCGTGTTCATCAGTACGTGTAATAACCAGCTTATACCGCTCACTCATCTCATCATCGCTTCTAGAGCGTGGTTGTGCTGCAGGTCTGCATTTGATCTTATAGAATCTCTTCAACTCCGATTCACATCCGAGTCATTCGCACAGACTTTTGGATCAACCTCCTGTTGTGCATATTAGGTTGGCTCCCTGGTGTAATCCATGCTTGGTGTGTAACAATGTCTGCGTTTCATTTCCAGTGAATTGTTTACCTGCTGTTTAGGTATATCATCTCGAAAACCGAGAGGGCCATATGAAGCCCCTGGATTGGCTTCGAAGAACACGATTTGATACAGGACATAATGCTGTTTAATACTATACCGAAGAACGTTATTTTGAATTTGACATGCCTCAGAATATCTGCGAAGATAGCGAGGTGAGTTGGAGATGATTTTTCCAAACCAACGGGCGGCCTCGAGCATGGCTATGTATCGCCAAACGCGTGGTCAGCTGGGTGACCCGGGAACATTATCTCGTGAAATCCCCAACGAGGCGCACGCCGGAAAGCCGGATCGGAGCTACACGAAACGACAAGGGTAAGGTGTTTGTGGTAGATTCTCGACTTGAGATTGGCGCTGTATCCATAAATGCATAAGAAGAACCAGAATGTAGCGAGACAGATGCAAGAAGGCCGCGTTTGTGATCTTGACCGATACTTGCGTTGCTCCTCGCGCGCCTTAAAAAAAAAACTATAATGGTAGCACACTGTTAGGAGACGATTTCATGAATGTCAAGTTGGACATCTCCCATAAAAGCAATTAGTCGCTGAATCGATATACAGTTCGTACCGACACTGGTATGAAGAGCGGTGCTATATGGGTGATACTTGCCAGGATGGTTAGGCTCCGTAAAACCGAGCGCTTTCCACATGAAAAGAATTCGTTATTCTGTGTATCTAGCACAGCACTGGCATCAAAGCTGAGAACCACTCACATGCGGACAAAACAGGGCTGCCATAATCAAGAGCTGATCCTAAGTATCGCGTTAGGCAGCCTGCTGTTCATTTTGATCGCCGACCGCCGCATCCACAGTTGACGATATTACGTTGAACACGTACGTACCGTATAAATGGCATGCTACCTTTTTTCGGAAAGTTGATCTTCTGGCAACTTTTTGGTACTCACGTTGTCTTGTGACACGATGGCTTGAAACCCAATCAGATATGTATTCTACAAAGCATGATGCAATACAACAAAAGTTCCAAGTCCAAGATCACGATTCGAAGTGTTCGCGACTATTTTTCAATGGAGTCCAACTGTCACTTGACATATGTTCAGGCAAAATTACGTGCGGGACAAAGATGGCAAACACGTACTCTCGCCTTTGTCGACGTGAAAAACAACACTTGAGTACCCGCCCCAACCCATAAATCGTCAGAACAAACAGAACAAGGATAGCCCCGCCGAGGATGTAGCCGTACCACGGGACGGGCCCCCCCATGCCGATGCTTTGGGCCACAGCGAAGGATGAACCTGCTTTCACATCTCCTAACTGCTTCTGACGCCTAGCCGCCCATGTCCCTATATCGCGATTAGCTGGTTTTCATCGATCAGATATGAGAGCCTACCGTCCTCGGGACCTTGAGGACCAAAGCCAACTAGGCTTAGAACTGGAGCTGCTGCAGCATGGGTTGCCCCAACTCCTATAACGAATGTGACCAGAATAGCCGTCGGCAGCCCATATTTCTTGAGCCATAGTTTCGTCCACTCTGGTCGAGCTCCAGTGTATCGATTTATAGAGCCTGTAGGTCACATCATGTACTAGTCAATATAGGATAAGAGTATCTTAAAGCTAGAGGGCGAACACACCGATGGCCATGATTAGTCAGATGGCAGTCGAGAGACAAAGGGAGAAAAATGGGTTAACACGAGGGGTTTACTTGGAGCTTCTAGTCACGGGTTGGATGAGAAGTTAAGTACGTATAACCACTGCAACGGAGATTTGACGGACGTTACGTATTCGGTTCTTCTATGTATGAAACTCTCGTTATCTGAACCGAAGAGTTGCCATTCGAGTGGTCGAAGGTATGTCGCGTAGAGCATTCCTACCAAATAGATTGGTACGGGACGTATGGAGAGTCGAGACAGGCAGAGTGGTATCATGCATGCACTGCATGATCATAGAACGGTCACGGTCACGGTAGTAAATCGATCTAGGCACGTGCCAGTGGTGCATATTCAAGAGTCAGGCTGGCCAGTGTGCAGGTTGCACAGTTTGTCTCCCGCAAGGCCTGCAAGCTCATATAATAGCAGCGCTGGCACATGTCAGACGAAACCCACGAAAGTAATCCTCCATCGCCAATCCGAGGTGTCGTCGCTCTCGTACCCCAAGATCCTGAGTGGCAACCCATATTTCACGCATCGAACCAAGTCGTTCTCTACAATCCCACCTCCCATGCTCTCTCCATTCGTCAGTCCAGTCACAGCCCTCGTCCATGTCCCTACTGCAAGCGACCCCTCCCTTTGGACTTCGAGGAACCAGAATCCGGTCCTGATGACGTCCTGGATCCGTTACACTTGGAGGATCATTCACGGACTTCAGACTACTTTCGGTTGTTGGAGATTGCTAATGAGACCAGACCCTCGACGCCGCACACCATAGCGGATACGTTCAATGGAGAACAGAGGAGTACGTTTCCTGCAGAGGCGATGGCAGAAGGCTATTTTAAGGCATTCTTCCAGGAGGAATATAAACTGGGCATGGGCGCGAATGGTTCAGTTTTTTTGTGCCAGGTTCGATTATACATCAAGCCAGTTCGTCTATCGAAATCTTGATATCGACTTTATAGCATATGTTGGACGGGAACCCTTTGGGTTTGTTCACTATTTACCCTGATCGTGTGCATGATCTTATTATATCCTATCGAAGGTCATTTTGCTGTCAAAAAGATCGCAGTCGGCGAGTCGCATTCGTATCTACTGAAGATCCTCCGTGAGGTCTATTGGTCTCTCTAAACCAAATGAGCCAAGACTGAGGGATAAAACAGGTCCGCCTCCTTGAAAGTCTTCACCATCCGAATATCATTACATACCAGTAAACATCCATTTTATTTCCTGCTCGACAACTAAGCAGTGTCAACATAGTCATGCCTGGCTCGAATCATGCCAATTTTCCTCTTTTGGCCCGAAAGTCCCCACACTTCAGTTGAGCTCATGACATCAAATTCATTTCCACTCATTCTTACACTGCCCTAATATTCAGCGTATTAATGCAATGGGCAGAAGGTGGAAGGTACTCGTCATTGACTCTTCCTCTACCGCCCCAGACCTAATCCACCTACTCTACAGCCTCGACGATTTTATCGACGTCCGCCTGGGACGTGGTACACGGCACATCCACATCGACCCGCTTGCACCCTTCTCTTTTTCTTCCTCCTCTGCCCACATCTCCACGTCATCTGCAACAGGTCACCCTAACGATGGTGAAGGAATGGGAGGGGACATCCATTCACGATCGGCCCGCATCCGGGCCTTCCGTACGTTCCAACGAGCACCGCCAGATGAGCGGGAAAGGATGCGCAGGATGATGGAACAGCGCGGCCAGTCATGGAAGGCTGTACATTTGCTCAGCGCAGAGGAAGTGAAGAGCTTGTTCATGGATGTGGTAGAAGGACTAGGATTCTTAGTGGGGTTTCTCGCCTGTGTTTTAAGCAATGGTACTGACGCCGGTATCCAGCATAATAGATCCATCTTGCACCTGGACTTGAAACCAGGGAATGTACTGCTGACGTGGGATGAAGGGAAGTTGATGTACGTGGGTGTACTCAATTCGTCTCAACCATATTATAATTATATTTTACATAGCCCACGAGCCATGCTGTCCGACTTTGGCACATCCCGCGACATGATCCATAACTCTCGCGCCAGGTCTGGAAACACGGGAACGTACGCCTTCCATCCTCTTCCTTTACCATCATATACAAATGCCTCGTCCGTTCATAGCCTTGAATACACTTCCCCTGAATCACTACCCTCACCACTAACAGGGCTTCTACAACAGATTGACTCTAAATCCGACATGTGGTCGCTAGGCATGATCCTGCACAAACTCCTCTTTTTTCGCCTACCATATCGATATGCCTCCGACGGCGATCGCAACCCCGACATCAGTGTCAGCGAGAGGGATGGAGCGGAGAGCAGCATTCCCGAAACTGAAAGGCTTGAAAACGAAGTGTTGAGATATACAGGGTAACTGTATATTGTCGACGTCCGAGGCCTAAACTGATTGCGAAATAAATAAAGATTCAAGTCAACCCCGACACTGGTGACACAGTTCACCGCACGCCGGCTCCCGCGGGCGTTCCTCTTGCTCCTGGAGGGTCTCTTGAATGTCGGCCCCGCCGGACGACCAAGCTGCGCGCAGGTAGTCAGTGCCATACGAGAAGGCCGGGTATGTCGGTTTTTATTTTCTGCTGTCTGTGGATCATGGATAACACGAGTATCAGCTGGACCCGCTGAAGAAGGATGATGCTAGGAGGAGAAATGGCGATGCGTCGTCGTTGGTGCCAGTGGCGGTGACCCTGAGGAGGGAGCCGACGTATGATGCTGCTGCTGATGCTTTGCACATTCCTGATGGGCAGGAGAAAGGGGCCGAATATATCGAGAGGGCAGCCAATTTGGAGGAGACAGTGAGCGAAAAAACGCATCTGCTGGGGCCCCCTGTGTCTGAGGGCCGTGATATTGGGATTGGGGAGGGGGATGGGCGTCTTGTATGGTGGAACGTGAAGAATGTCAGGCAGAGTATGAGGTTGGGAATGTGGAGGCGTGTGGTCAAAAGCTGTATACTTGTTGCAAAGGTTCTTTTCCTTTCGTTTTTCTCCGCTTCGTCTCTCATCTTATTTGTTATTCTGTAAAGGTATCGACGATAGCTTCGATGTGTCCCCCTTCTGTGCCAACATTGAACCGGGGAAGACCGAGCCTAGTGTTGGCGTCGGTATTACTTTTCGCAGCAGTTCTGGACTCAGTGCTAGACGGTCTCTGGATATCAGTTGCACTTGCAGTTTTTCATGTTACTATTGTGCTAGGGTGGTGTGGTGGGGATATGGGGAGGTGTTGTCGGTAATTGTATGTTTGTTAATGCTAATGCTATCATGATATGGCCGGAAAAATATGGGTCTATGATTTGTTTATGTCCTACAAATGTCCTATGTATCTTTGCTCTCCTGCTGGTATGTCAACCTGTATGTCCAATGCATGTGTGCCAGATTATGATGGACACTGTCTGACTTCATGAACGCTAGGCACATTTTCCGTGCATTTCACACTCTAGTTCTTTGACCTTTGCCAAGTAAACCAATGCACAGCTTCGGAACAAGTCAAAGATCTTAGATCTAAGTCTAAGGTAATTATAGAGATCTAATCTGATCAGCTAGATAAACAAACCGAGTCAAGAAAATTTCACTCCCATAATCATTCCAAAATGTCTTCTGAATCACCAGTTCTGTGGTTGCGATGCGAAAAGAGACTGTTCGAGCGGCGCGCTGCGCTGACTCCCACAACGTCGAAGCGACTCATTGATGCAGGCTTCAAGATCATCGTCGAGCGCGATCAACATAGGATTTTCGATGACTCAGAATACGAGAAGTATGTACCTCCACCCATCTCAAGCAAGCTGTTTTACAATTATTCTCTACCTTCAGAGTCGGGTGTGAACTAGTAGAAAACGACTCGTGGGCCAATGCACCCACTCATATCCCCATCATCGGATTAAAAGAACTCCCCGAATCGACGGAGCCCTTGCCACATACCCACATCCAATTTGCCCACTGCTACAAGAAGCAGGCCGGTTGGTCAGCAGTGCTCTCTCGTTTCCATCGTGGCGGGGGCACGCTTTATGATCTGGAATTCCTGACTGACGCGAGTGGGCGGCGCGTTGCTGCGTTTGGCTTTTATGCTGGCTTCGCGGGCGCCGCGGCTGGTGCTCTTGCGCTGGCATCCGAAAAGAAAGGGGAAAAGCTTGAGAATTTGGTGCCGTTTGAGAATGAACAGGCTATGGTGGAAACAGTGAAGCAGTCGCTGGGAAGTGCCGGTGGAAAAGGCGTCAGAGCCCTCGTCATTGGGGCTCTAGGACGGTGTGGTCGAGGAGCCGTGGATCTGTTGAGGAAGATTGGTCTAGATGAGTAGGTGTTTTGGCTGTATGATACATGTTTTTCCACTGATCATTGTATACAGAGATGATATTTTGAAGTGGGATATGGCCGAAACTGCCAAGGGTGGCCCATTCCCTGAGATTCTGGACGTTGACATTTTTGTCAACTGTATCTATCTCAATTCGGCCATTCCTCCCTTCATCACCCACGATCAGATCATCGCAGCAGGCGAGAAACGCAGATTATCTGTGGTTGTGGATGTTAGTTGTGATACGACCAATCCATTCAACCCAATTCCGATTTACACGGAAAACACAACGTTTGCTCAACCCACCCTTCCTGTTGATGTCGGGTTAGTGATTATCTTCACGCTTTGACGAGCTATTGGTAAATCTAACATCATTTACAGGCCTGGAAACCCTTCATTATCTGTCATCTCTATCGATATCTTGCCCACGCTGCTTCCACGGGAGGCTTCCGAGCAGTTCAGTTCAGATCTCCTCCCCACGTTGTTGGAATTCCCTAGTTCGCGTGTGTGGTCGGATGCCAAGCAGCTTTTCGGGGAAAAGCTCGCAGAGGCAGTAAAGGCGGAGGCGAGCAGCACCAAATCCGTCTGAACAGCAGGTGTACTAAGGCTTGACACGGGAGCGAGTCATATGGGACTTGAAAAGGGATAGTCATGAGTGCTGGATATAGGGAGGTGATAGAAATCCAGGAACAGTTTGTAAATCGTAAAAGGGCGCCTGCCTACATTGTAATTCAAATTGGAGTATTCTTCGAGGGTACATCTTCATCAAGTAGTCGGAGAAAACTAGATTGCGAATAGTATTGAAGCCTAGACCCAAATGTAATGCAATGATGACTCGTGATAGAACAATAGTGCGACCGCACGTAGAATATGATCTCATCGATTGTCTTCATCCAGGGTAAATAGAACAACCTCACAGAGGAGGATACTAAAAGAAAGCACGCAACTCCAGAATGATATTGGTTCATCAGCGATCAACGTTAACATCAGCGGAACATGAGGACAAAGAAAAAAAATGGAAAAGCGGAAGAACGCTAATTTTCTGTAAACACCCAGGGGATATCATATGTAAATAGTTGTTCCGCACTGGAGCCCCGATGAAGGTACCTGGGGCGCATCCAGGGGAAGTATGACGAAAGCGTGTCCTCTCGGAGGATCTCATGTCGTACCCGTCTTATCCGTCAGCGACGATATCCAAGTAAGTCGACGTGATTGTTGGTACAGCAAATACTCCATTGGGTTTGGTCAATGACGCATTCAGAATCATTGCACTAGACTATAGTGATTGAATCTCATGGAGTTCGTAAATCAAACCGGTAAGACGAACCTAGTAACACGACAGCCTGAGGATCCAGTCCAGTTAGGTCCAGTTACGCACCTGCCTTTCCCATTATTGAATCCAAGTACTTGTTGGATGAATTCCCTGAACGCATCGCCAGCAAGGGGTCATATCCTCATTAAAAGCTCTCGCTTTGCTATCCATTCAATGCCAGAGGCTCGGAGATTGTGTACCCTTTAGGTACTTCGACATAGCGGCAGCGCATAGGAACCATAGAACTTGTAAGACCTCTGCTGTCGGCCACGCCGAAGGGTCAAGGGTCAGTATCTTCTTCAAGAGAGTAATCAAGGCGTCCGTGTCTGTCTCGTCTGCACAATTCGGGCATAGCACTACGCGACGTAATGCCCATCACGCATCTGCACCGCTGGGCGAGACTTCTGGTGCAGTCAGACCAGCCATTCGACGAGGAAGGCCGGTCGTGGCAATGCTATAGAAGAGTGAAGTTATAGCAAGGATCTCGTAGATCTAAGCTCACGAATCTGCTTTAGTATGGGAGAAGCCAAAGGTCTACTGAAGGCTCGACTGGTGGGCTAGCAGTCTTCTCGACAATCCGCGCGAAAACCAGTTCTCAAGCGCAGGGTTCCACAGATGTGCTACAGGGGGCATGATAAGCGGCGTGGGTCAGAAAAGAGCTCGTGGTGGCTGAGCTCTCAGTGTCCTGTCCGGAATGGTTTCCCGAGGTGTAGATAGTATTGATAATGAACAGATAGCGCACCCCCGTGAAAGATTGGTAGAGTGCGCTGCAGCTTGCAAAGCAGTGGGCGTTTACAGAGGCGCATTGAACGAAAGCAATCCGTTCAAGGCAAACAGAGGCGCCGGATGTACAAGTGACTCGGAAATTCTCACAGTATGTCCTCTTCCTCCATGACTTCAAGTAGGCTCACCTCCGTGCTTCAACTCCCAGAGGACTCAACCGATGAAGTACGGTACTCCTCATCCCATGTGCACCTCCCTCATTGGTGGTCGGAATCTATCAGGAAATCAGCTCTTTGTTGATTGCTCTATTCACCGCTGCCATCCATGATGATCATCCTCAGTTCACGTTGGCAAAGTTATCGCAAGAAATTTCACAGACGAATGCCGCGTCACTTCTCGTTCGTATGCCGTCTTACCTTTTTTGGGTCGTTGTAATCGCCCTTCATCATGAATAGAACCCGCTGGATACTTTGCCTTTGCTGTTACCTTGTGCAGACTCAGCAGCACGAGAGATCCTCTCTTCAATGGGGAAACACAGTGCTTCCAAAGAAGTCGTCATGGCTGTTCAAGAAGCAATAGAACGTCTGGAGTCTTCTCTCGAGGAAGATGATGATGAATCTCCGAGCTTGCCTAGTCAGCTCATCACCTTGGTCGAACTCTATGCGTCTTGTGAGTGCCTCGTCATGTCACTGAACCTTTCTGATAATATAATGTAGCTATTCCTCGCCTTACACTTCGTCGCAAGACGGCCTCTGAAACTATCAGCCCTCTTCTTTCAGAGTTACAGTCAGCAATCCGACTGGTCGGTGCATGTAGCTCTCGCGACGAAGGTCGAGGTCTCGTTACCACTGTATCAGAGCTTGTCAGGGGTGTTGCTGGCTGGGTGGACACTTTTGTCGATGTCACCGATGCCGAGATCTCTGCTCGGAAGGTCAGCTCTATACCCCCTTCGCCTTAGCATTATATTCCTCTAACCTTGCAAATCACCAGTCAGGTCTCCGATCTGTACTAGATTGCGTTATCACGGCGTGTGCGCACTGTCTCCAGACATCTCTTACTCAACGGTGTTTCGAAGAGTACTTCCCCCGTTTCACAGTTCGTTCCTCGATGGAACCTGGCTGGGAAACTGGACGCGAGGCAGTCCTTGGTGTAATTGTGGGTGACCGCTGTTTTAGTTTGGTTGATCCTCTTGATGTATGTATAGAATGCTTACACAGTTCTGGGGATTGCCCCAACTTCAACA